>CAUZXS010004945.1:0-57500 GCA_963585895.1 Sepioteuthis lessoniana
AAAGCCAACCGTCTTCTCCCGAGGCAGGACTCAACTCGACTCCACTAACTGACTTTTTCAAAATCTCCCAAAATCCTCGGCGCGCGCGCACTTCCGGTGCATGATGTCATTCACATCTACTGGTCAACCTTTCTCTGGGATTTTTATTTTGACATCTATGAACGACACATCCTCCCCGCACGCGCGTTAACACCTGCACTCAAGTTTGCACCTAACTAACCCATGCACTGAGCCGAAAGGTTCTCAGCCTAACTAAACCCAAAGGCATAAAACGAAAACCCTCGGCCATTATATTACATGCCTTTCCCTCTACAAATAAAATCACTTGTTATCGATGATGACAAATTATTTTCCTAAACTAATGTGTCACTCTTCCTCATGTCGAACTGATGAACAAAATTTTCAGTAATACAATTTTAACAAAACAATACAACAAAAAATATGCATCAGTCCCAAACTCGAAAGTCATTGAAATATAAAAGTGTTCGTATTGACCTTGATTTTCTTTTTTTTTTCATTTTTTTTTTCTTTTTCCAACAACATTTTCTGGTTCTTCTTTCTCTTTTTTTCTTTGTTTTAAAATTTTTTCCCCAACAGTCACTGGTTCAGCACGTATATTTCTTTCTTTTTTTTCAGTCTTTAATTTATTTATTTTTATTTTTTTCACTCTTTGGTCAATTGCTCATTCTCTGTCGTTTACTCCTATCAATAGTTTACGAGTACCCTTCTTTCTTATCTTCTTTCTTTTTTGCAAACAAATGGCATGGTAAATTGAATTGATAGATATTGTTGTGACACCGAAACTTACCTGCATCATGGACTCTTCCAGCACTATATTACTAACGTAGTAATATCCTAATAAGTGAGCTATCATCATCATCATATCGCGCTGGTAGCACGGATATCCCTGACCCTCTCTCGCCACTCCTCCCTATCGTTCATCGCCCTAGGTAGGTCTTCAGGACAACATCCCGTATCCTCACATAGCTGCTGAATGTACGTTCGTGCTGGTCGTCCTGCTTTTGCGCGGCCATGTGTGGGGATCCATAAGAGTACATCTCTTATGAGTTCACCTCTGCTTCTCCAGCAGTGTCCTGCGTGTCTGGTTCGTCTAACTTGAATAGTTTTCGTGATAAGGGGCAGGTGGCCGTACAGTTGGTGTCTTGTGGGGTGTTGCTGCCAGGACTTGTTCAGGATTGCACGCAGCATTCTTGTGTAATTGCCATCTAGCTTCTTCTCCAGCCGTTTTGTTAGCGTCCATGTAGTGCAGCCATATAGCAGTATCGATGTGACCGCTGCCTAGGTAGCAGTAATACAAGAGTACTAGAAGTACGACAACTAATATTGGACACTATCCTTTGTAACTTTGTTAATATATCTTTCTTACCTCTAAACTGTGTTCCGTGTTTTCCTTCTGTGTACCGACACTGGGATTCACACCAGATATAGAACTGTTTGATAATTTAATTGTGTATAAATAAATGACTGAATTTAATCAAATTGTTGGTGATACATAACAATACTTGGAACCATTTAATTTTGTTGAATTATGCTAAATTAAACTGCTTGATCATTTGTGTGTATCTACAAAATTTATTTACAAACCATATATTTGGTTTGGTTTCTTTGTTTAATGGCATATCAACTCTTTAGGTTATTTAATGCCAAAGCCATTCTCCAAGAAGAACAGTAGTGGTACTATTTAACCCATAGCTGGGAGGATAAGGGATTCATACCTTTCCCAAGGGTATTTGCCCGAAAGTGAACGTAATAGCGCGATTGGAGTACGAACTCGCTTACTACGATTCCGCAGTCCATCGCTTTAACCATTACACCACGAGGAGACCCTCCCATATATTTGATATATATGTAAAAACAGTATTTGGCATTAAATAACCAACAACGGTTGATATGCCATAAAGTCAAACCAATCTAGCTATTTATCCGTATGATATCCTTTTCAGCTTTTCTTCCTGTCTTCCATGATTTCTTCCTTTCTTTTGAACTCATTGTTATCTCACTATGTTGCCTTCAAGACTCCACAACACCATCGCCGACCCCATTTTCTGTTTTGATTACCCTTATAACAATAACATAGCTTTCTAGATAACATCGTGTATAGATTGAAAAAAAAATCAAATTTACTAACCAGTTGAATTTTCGGGGCAAGAAAAAGTGTGATTTCTTCCGGCTGATGTTTCTGGCCACACTCTTCCTTGGCTGTCGATATCAACTGGGCAGACGTAACCAGCTGTAAAGAGATATTATATATAAGGTATTTAGAAAATTTGGGGATAAAGGAGGCAAAATGGGCATGAAAGACATTTTCAGCACAGAAAAGTTTTAAAGATATCCTTGAAATTATACCCCCCTCCAAAAAAACGCAACAAAAAACAAAAAAAAAAAACCCCAAAAAAAACAAAAAAAAAACCCAACAAAAAACAAAACCAAAAAAACCCAACAAAAACCAAAAAACCCCAAACAAACAAAAAACACTTGGGGGAATTTCGTCAAAGCTCATTTGATTCCCAATAAAAACTGCATATAACTAGTTTTAAGTTTATAGAGATTGGTTATAAATAGTAGATAATGATATCCGTTTTGATTGTATATTGTTCTACTAAACATAATAAAATACTGTCATCTTTGGTGTAGAAAAAAATGAAAGTTTCATAAAAAAATGTTTGTAGTTATTTATGTAAATTCAAAAATATAAAAAAAAAACACAAGCAAACAATGAAATACCCCCCCCCAAAAAAAACAAAACAAAATAAAACAAGAAAAAAAATAGTATTCAGATATTAATTTCATTCATAGTTGAATTATTTGCAAATATTAAACATTTTTTCTTTTATATATAAAAAAGAAATCATCCTCAGAATATTTTATTTTCTCACTTTTTTCAAATTTACATTTACATACTATCGATTGGTTGGTTGGGTTTTATGGCATATCAACCACTGTGGGCTATTTAATGTCAAATCTAGTCTTTATATATGCTAAATATATTGTAATTTGTAAATGCTTATTTTGTTGATAACATTTTTAGCAAACTGGAGCTTATTTGTTTGTACACTGCAATATAATTCCAGATCTTTCTGTCTAAGACAAGAATTTCCATTTAATTGGTTTGGTTTGGTTTGTTGGGTTTTATGGCATATCAACCTTTGTAGGTTATTTAACGCCAAATCCATTTTTATGTAAATAATCTGTTCTATTTAAAACAATTCAGTTTAGCATAAGTAAACAGTTTAATGGTAACAATTCGGTTAAGTGTAAATACAGTTTTAATGTCGAAAAACAGTTCTATTTGAAATAATTCAGTTAAGTAAAAGCACGCAGTTTAAATGTAAGTACGGTTTAATTGTAAAAGTCATTTCTATTTCAAACTATTCAGTTTTACTCAAACAATTCCTTTTAGCATAAGTATGCTGTTAATTCTATTTAACCCATAGATAGGAACCTTATCAGGTGCTACCACTCCGGGCCAGAGTGGACCTGGGAGCGATGGCAATGAAGTGGTACTCCGCATTCCCCAAAGCTCCAGCATTGCTGGAACCTCACCATCAGTTTGTTTAGTGTCATATCCAGGACACTCGTTTGGGGGGTCTTAACCCTCTGCAGAGAAGCTGTCGGTGTATCCTACAGCTCCAGCCGACTGGGCAATTCCAATAATATAGACAATTTATTTGCACTAAGGTAACATATATTGATTACTCATCCGTCTACATTCTTGATAAAGAGACCAATTCTTTTTAGAAAGTTTATTATATGTCTTGGATCACTTTTTGCAAATAGTTCCTTTATGCTCTTAATGTTGTGGGGTGGTCGTGTAATGGTTAAACCGGTGGACTGCGAAATCGTAGCAAGCGAGTTCGAACTGTTGTATTTTGGCCTTCGACCCGGCCAAAAATGCCATTCCAAGGTGATGCACCGGAAGGAGGTGACACATTCTGATGGCAGTTATGAGAGGAAATCGGGTGAGCGGAAATTGGCTGATGAAATGGGACGAGGTAAAAACTTCCCATGGTACACTCATAGACTGATGCACCGGAAGAGAGTGACCTGTGAACTGCATGACAATTATTTCCGCTCGATGACGATCAAACATGCGATTTCAAAGATCGAGTAGGCGACTGAGTGGGCGATTGAACTATTATATAACTCAGTCAAGACAGAAGTCAAGACAGTTGCAGTTGGAGATCGGACGGAGTTATAGACGAGAAGTGGTAGGGAAAGCTACGCCAGGCCGAAGGGGCTCGGGGCCCCCGATTGAGTTGGGGTCCTGAGAAGTTGCTGATAAGACGCAGTAAATAAAGCCATCACCCAGCAGAGTGGGCATCTGGGCCTCCGGTTGAGCAGCCCTAGAGAACGAGAAAGACACAACGTTGACGGCCATTAGAGTGGGGGTCAAAATATTGCAGTTTCTATTTGGTTTCCAACTCCCTCTCCCAGTGGAACCCCACACAACCCTTTCGAACCTTGCAAATAAATTGAGAGGTATATATTTTGTAAAGAAGTCTTCACTCGTCTGTTATTCATTGCGTCGGTATGTATCCTGCATGAACATGTAAATGTGTAGATAAGCATATTTATTATATGACTATATAACAGAACTCCAGTCGCGCTATTATGTTCACTTTCAGACAAATACCCATGGGAAAGGTATGAACCCCCTTATCCTCCCAGCTAAGGGTTAAATAGCACCACCATTGTTCTTCTAGAAACATGGCTTTGGCATTAAATAACCCACAAAGATTGATATGCCATAAAAACAAAGAAACCAAACCATCTTGATGTAGTAGAACTTTCTTCGAATGTGTGTGAGGTTTGCGCATTGAGGTGTCAGATTTGACTTACTGTTTTTCAAAGTCATTGTTGAGGCTGGATAATTACACGTGCTTTAAATATTACTGGCTGATGCAATAATTAAGAAGATATTACGATATATAAGAAAAGATAATTTGGGATTTTTGGGGGAGTTGAGATTTGAATCCCAAAGAAACAAATTGGGTAAGATGTTGGTGCAAATCGGTCAGTTTTGCCTCTTTGAAGTTGGAAGCGAGATTCGCTCATATACGTTTACAAGGTTTTCCTTTTTCCTCATGGTTGCGTCGGACTGCTAGCACTGTAGACAGTCGGAATAACGACTTGTTATTTTTAAATTTGATTATTCAACATGATATCGTAACGTTACAATAATACATTTTCTCTACAAAAAGTGTCCGAATTGTTATCTCTTATTTTATTAAGGTTAGCAGTCATCGGTACCATAGCCTCTGATATACGTATATATATATATATTTATATATATATATATATATATATATATATATATACACCAAAAGTGTTTATCGGAGTTCCTTTATGATTTTAAAGTCTCAAGTTTAACACCCCTAACAACTCATTAATGGAATCTTTTCCATGTTGTATCCGTTATATCAGTTCTGATTTTCTAATAAAGATACTCCCATAGAACTAAATATTTTTAATCATCAGTGGGAGATTCCCAGAATGTGCTGAACACTTGGAGACTGTTTGAAATTATATCATAAAAGTAATCCCCTAAGAATGTTAACATTTTTTGAAATCACCTAGTATACAGTAAAATAAGAATTTATAAATAAATGTAAACCGCAACAATTTTTCTTAAAATACTTATTTTAATCTATACAAAAAACTAGATGTTTCTTTTGGTAAAGATGTATTCATCATCATCATCATCATGTCGTGCCGCCAGCACGGATATCCTTGACCATCTTTCGCCACTTCTCCCTATCATTCATCGCCTCCAGCAGGTCTTCTGGGTTACATCCTGTGTCTTCACATAGCTGCTGTATGTAAGTTCGGGCTGGTCGTCCTGCTTTTGCTTGGCCATATGTGGGGGTCCATAGGAGTACGTCACTTATGAGCTCGTCCCTGCTTCTCCAGCAGTGTCCGGAGTGTCTGGCTCGTCTAACCTGTATAGTTTTCGTGATGGGAGGCAAGTGGCCGTACAGTTGGCGTCTCGTGGGGTGTTGTCGCCAGGACTTGTTCAATATTGCTCTCAACATTCTTGTGTAGTTGCCGTCAAGTTTCTTCTCCAGCCGTTTGGTTAGCGTCCATGTAGTGCATCCATATAGCAGTATCGATACAACCGTGCAGACACTAGATGCAGTTTAGAAGACCTGTCGATTGGGACGGACGGAGAGAGAGAGAGAGAGTCAGGGAAATCCGTGCTAGCCACGTGACTTGATGATGATGAACATGATCCTTGTAGAAGAATATTAGTGGTACTATTTAACCCATAGCTTGGGCGGGGTGAGATAAGGGTGTTTATACCTTTCCCAAGGGTATTATTCTGAAAAGGAAGACAATAGCGCGACTGGAGTTCGAACTCGCTTACTACGATGTCACAGTCCAGTACATTAGAATCTACATAATGTAGTCTCCCTATCCAGAAGTAATTTTTACCCCCCCCTGATTAGGTTACTCCACCGTTTTGATGGTCATCCAATTCTGTTGGTAAAGTCTTTTTTAACTTAAATGGTTGATACAGCTGGTAATATTGTGAAAATTCGAATTTTCCAAAAAGAACCAATTTTTTTGCTGCATAAAATATTTGGATTTATATGGGAAAGTAAAGTGAACTTTGTGCATCGATTAAGATTATAGATGATTATTTGGAGGGGGGAGGGAGAGAGAGGGTGTTTTTAAATTACAAAAACAAAACTTACATTTTTCTAAAGTGAAACGCACATTGCTTTGGGAACAGGGTACACCTTCCCCAAAACAAACTTTGCAACTGACGTGAGGAAAACGAGCCAATTTTTTTATATGAAGAACTTCTGAAAATGCTGAACGCTTCTGCACTTTGAAACGAGCTGAAACAGAACCAAAAAGTAGAGTTATTACAATGAACTTTTGAAGAAAAAGTTAAATACAAACTTGTAAAAGAAAAAACAAATGTTTAAATAAGTGTACAAAAAAAGGTTTAGTTTACAAAAAATTAAAATGGTTTAAAAAAGAAGAAATTAAAAAAGGAAAAAATAAGTAAAATATATTTAAAAAATAAAAAAAGGTTTAAGTTTTAAAAAACGTAAAAGTCCAAAAAGAAAATAAAGATTTAAAAAATAATCTTAAAAAGTGAAAAAAGAAGTTAAAAAACTAAAAAAAAACTGATGCGCCCCACTAAAATAAAGTAAAAAAAATCTTTAAAAAATGTTAAAAAATAATAAAAAAGGTTTTTAAAAATCTTTAAAAATTAAAAAGGTCAAAAACAATTTTTTTTAAAGAAATAAAAAATGTTAAAGCTTTGATAAAAAAGAGGAAGTTTTGAAAAAATAAAAAAGTCACGGAAAGTTTTTAAAAAATCATAAGGTTAGAAAAAAGCTTTTAAAACTCGAAGGTTGGAAAAGATGTGCCAATACCCACCGGCCGACCCCACTATTTCAGCTTCCTTAAACCTCCAACAGCCATTTCATCAGATCGTCTTGTGGTTTCTCTCATCTTCGACCCGGGGTATTACACATTTCTTTACGGACATACAAAACACAAAAATTCAACCGAGAGGGTGGAAGAAAAGAACAAACGAGCAAAAACAGACTTGGGTCAGCTCCAAGCGCAAGAAGAGGGGACGTCTACGTGACACTTTTGTGCATTCTATGAACTAACGCGAGCGTGTACTCGAGCGAAAACTGTCACAAAGCCACTAGCAATGCTGACATCTTCTCGCGTTAGTTAACCCAGCCTCTGTAGGTCAACAGGTCTTAGCGGTCGTCTTTCTAACTTCTGTTCTTCTCTCTTCTCTGCCCTGCTTTCATCTCCTGACTGTCCTCTCCTGGGACCTTCTGCTGACTGCCTTCTTCTCTTCTCTTCTGCCGACTGTCCTCTTTTGCTCCCTTCTGTTCTCCTTTATCAACTAACTCTCTGTCTTCTCTGGGATCTTCCTTCCCTCATCCTTTCGGTCTCGTGGGAGATCACTAGCGCAGGTCCTTTGTGTGGGTTTCGTGCCAAAGTAGACAAAGGAATTCTCTGACTGGCACTCACACACACCAACACAACGAATGCCCAACATAGTGTCACAAAGAGTTGAAAAAGTAAAAAAAAGGTTAAAAACAATTTAGTTCTTTTTAAAATTGAGATAACAACATTAACAATGAAAAAGTTTAATTGCCTGAACAAAACTTGGAATTTAAACAAAATCTCAAAATTAGCAAAAAGTTTTGGTTTTGACAAAAAATTTCCGACTTACCATCTTTATCATTAATAGGAATGGAATCAAGGTACCATTTGAAGCTGACTGGCAAAGAACCTTGGGGTTTGCTTACAGAGCAGATGATAAATTCTTCTCCAAGTCCAGTGGAAGAATATTGAGAAGAAGAGTTGAGAATTACTTGGGGTGGCTTCTCGGGTACAACATTGAAGACAACATAATCTGTTGGGTGATTGAGGGCTGAGACTTCACAGGATAGGGTACCTCAAGAAAATTAAAATTTTCCTTTTTTAAAATATTTCCTTTGCATTCAGTTTTTTTTCATTAAAATTTTCTATATTTATTTCAAAATTTTATCAAATTTAAAATCACTTTGTGAACTATCAACATAAGTAAATATCAATTACAGCGTAACGGTTATCGTCGTAGGAAATGGATTTGGTGATTCGAGTTCGAATCCTTGATCAAGCAGTTTACGTTTTATTTTGCCCTTCGGAGAGGCATGAATCCATATATTCCTCTTCCAGCTATGGTTAAACAATAAGATCAACTGTTGTTTTTTTTAACCTGGGTAAGGTAAATCTTGAAAGAAAAATCTCAAGTCAAATTAGCTTTAGTTTGCTTAGAAATCGACCTTGTGTCATACCCTGCGTGTGGCAGAGGGGTTGGATACATGCATACAAATGTTAATATCTGTAGATCATTCGGTAATCAGCCTATTGTTTGTGAGTTCTATTCTCATGTAGCGCTCCATATTTTGGTCTTGTGTCAAGCTAGCTTAATACATGACAACACCTTAATATATTCTGGTATGATTGATCCCAGGTTATATATACCAAGAAAATTTTTATTTTTGATTTATTTTTAAATTTTATCAGTTTTAAAGTAATACAAATTTGTGTTCAATTTGTGATCAGTTTTATCGGCATGTCAACCCATCTGGGGTTATTTTAGTCAAAAGGTTAGGGAATTGTGCGCTTTGTACGTTTATATTTACATTGCTTGTGTTGTTTATTGAGATTTCTTGTATTCTTAATTGGAATAATTTTCAAACAGATTTAGTTGATCCATAGATGGGACTCTAACTGATTCTACCTCTCAGAGTGAACTTGGGAGTAATGATAATGAAGAGATACTCCAGATTTTCTTGGTCTCCAGAGGTGGTAAGCTTCAAAATCAGTTGCAGTTTACTGGCATACCCAGGACACTTCTTTTTAGGGGATTCTTATCATATTTACCCACGCCTCCGCTCGAGCAGGATATGACACAAGGTCAATTTTTAAGCGGAGTTTAACAGGCTTGCTGTCAGAGTTTTCCTTCTCCTAGACTAGTTGCCTCACCAAGGCTGAAGAACTCAGTCTGCCCTACTATTTACCCATAGCTGGAGGGAGAATAATTGGATTCATACCTTTCCCAAGGGTATTAGTGCTATGTGAAATGCAATCAGTCTCGTCCAGGATTTGAACTCGTGTCGCCGTGTCCATTTCCTACGACGATAACCATTACACTATTTAGGGGATTCTTATCCCTGTGTAGGGGGAGACAGCATATTCTAAACCCCGCTGACTGAGCTCATTTTGCATAAAAAATACCCACCTTCATTTGCATTTTATTTTGTTTTTGGTTATACTTTTACTTGCTCATTTGTTTGAACTATATTGGCCAAGTGGGTAGAGTATTCGCCAATGGTTCGGGAGACCAGGGTTCAATCTCAGGTCGAGTCATACCAAAGACTTTAAGAATGGTACTTGATACCTCCTTGCTTAACACTCAGCAATATAAGGTATGTATCAAGGGTAAAGTGGAGCAATCCAGGGAAAGGAGTAGCGCCCTCCCCTACACCTCAGTGTAGTAGCTATTGAAAAGGGAGCCTTCTGGTCGCCCTCGACTAAAGGGAGACAACTTTACTGGTTATTTAAAACTGAATCCTATGACACACACGCATATATATATATATATATATATTATTTGTGAGAGATTAGTTTGTAGGTAACTTTATTTTTTAAACGAGTAAGAACTTATTTTTTTGCACACACTTAATTTTTTTTGTACTGCTATTTAATTCTAATAATTCTATTTAATATCAGTAATAAAAGAGAACCTTCTGGTCGCCCTCGACTAAAGTCGCCAACTTTATATATATATATATATATATATATATATATATATAAGTAATATCCAGTCAGCGTCCGAAGACAGTGGTTGTGGATTATTCTTGTATAGAATATATAAGGAATATCATATATATCTATGTTAGTGCTCGATCTATGCGTATTGTTAAAATCACACCAGCTGAGATAATTAACATATATATAAGGAGTAAATGAAGAGTATATATGGGGATAGTCATTTGATTTACGAGCTTAGATTATTTAGAAAATCCCATCTGATATGAGAATCCTGGCATGTGCTCAAATTGGGATGGGTTGACTTACAGGAACACCCTGCTCCTGTTTCTTAATGTTTCTAACACCTTGTTTCTTGACCCCCTCTGCCCGCGCCTGAGAATTTAATTTTTTTTCCGCGTATGAACTGTAAATCCACATTTGCTGTTCCGCAACCTTAAGTCTAATACGTAAAAAGTCATCTGACGAGACGGAGAGTATAATAATAATCTCCGGCGAAATAAATTTATAATGATAGCTTAATAAGGTTAGAGCTTCCTTCTAATTGCACTATATATATATATATATATAGACGGATACACGACAAAGTTTTTAGCGTTGAGCTCATAGGATTTCCACCCTCAAATTTTTAAATGTGGAACTCGACTATATAGAAAACTCTTTCGCACAACTTTATTATCCTAAATATTTCATAGAACATGCAAAAAGGAAACTTAAAATGCATACACGCAAATGTTTTCCAAAAATTTCTTACAATAATATTAAAGTAAGATTGGCGACAGTAGTCGAGGGTGACCCCAAAGTTCCCTTTTTATCAGCTACCATACCGGAGTGTATGGGAGGCCGTTACTCCTTTCCATGGATTGTTCCACTTTACCCTTGATTCATACCTTATAATGATGAGTGTTAAGCAAGGAGGTATCAAGTACCATTTTTGAGTCTATAGTATGACTCGACCTGGGAATGAACCCCCGTCTCCCGAGCTATTGGTGAATATTCTATCAACTAGCAAATGGGTCGATAAAACAACACTATATATAACCAAAATCACCGTAAGATTGTTGAACCTAGCATTATTTTTTTTATCATAATACTATTAAACAAAGACCTGTGAACACCTCACAAAGCACCAACTATACGGCCACCTGCCTCCCGTCACGAAAACTATCCAAGTTAGACTAACCAGACACGCAGGACACTGCTCGAGAAGCAGAGACGAGCTCATAAGTGATGTACTCCCATGGACCCCCACATATGGCCAAGCAAAAGCAGGACGACCAGCTAGAACATACATACAGCAGCTCTGTTAGGATACGGGATGTAGCCCTGGAGACCTGCCAGAGGCGATGAACGATAGGGAAAAGTGGCGTGAGAGGGTCAGAGATATCCGTGCTAGCGGCACGATATGATGATTTAGTCATATTAGTGCTCAAACATTGCAAGATCCTTTTTTTGAAATTGTTTTCTTCTTTATTTATACGTCCTTTTTGTGCTTTTCCAATAACACCTATTGTCATTATTCAATAAAAAATTAGAAACAGCTATATAGTAGAGAAGAGCTAAAGTTACGAAAAAGAAAAGAAAAGAGATTTTATATATTATAAAAATAAGTGGAAAAGTGAGTTGGTTAGTTGGTTGGGTTTTATGGCATATCAACCTTTGTAGGTTATTTAACGCCAAATCCAATTTTATGAAAATAGTTCTATTTCAAACAATTCAGTTTAGCATAGGTACGCAGTTTAAATGTAAGTACAGTTCAATTGTGAAAAGCATTTCTATTTTAAGCTATTCAGTTTAGTCAGGCCGTTCTAATTCAGTTTATTCAGCTTAGTATAAGTACAGATTTTGTTTACACACAGTTAAATGTCAAAACAGTTTTATATTAAACAAATCAGTTTAGTGTAAGTACAGTTTCAATGTCTAAAATCAGTTCCATTTCAAATAATTTAGTTTAGCATAAGCACACAGTTTAAATGTATGTATGGTTTAATTGTCAATAACATTTCTATTTCAAACAATTCAGTTTAGCATAAGTATGCCGTTAGTTCTATTTAACCCATAGATAGGGCTCTATCAGGTGCTACCACTCCGGACCAGAGTGGACCTGGGAGCGATGGCAATAAAGGTGTACTCCACATTCCCCAAAGCTCCAGCATCACCATCAGATTGTTTAGTGTCATATCCAGAACACTCGTTGGCGGGGGTCTTACCCCTTTGCAGAGGTGCAGTCAGTGTATTGTTCAGCCCCAGCCGACTAGGCAATTGAAAAGTGGATAAATCAAACCCTTACAACGAGTTTAGTAGTAATATTTCCTTGTTTATTCAAGGAAGAACTTCTTCAGACTCATTAAATAACGAACGAAATATTACTCCTAAAACCGTTGAAAGTGCTTGATTAATCCACTTTTCTGGCTATTTTTATCATCTTGTCAGATTTATAAAATTCACCATTTCTCTTTCTCTCTTATTTATATGTATATATATTTCCCCAAAATAAATACGTTACGCTTAAAAATAAATGTCAACACTAATTACGTCATACAGTTTTGAGAGAGAACTCAACGAACAGATATAGAATGTTAAAAGTTTTTTCATTTCATTTTAAAAAAGAAAATAAAATTCAGAAGACATCACATATTGATTGTCTTAACGATGGTTTAATGTAAAAAACCAAAACGTTGACAAATGATCCATGAATAAATAAATTCATTCCCTGAATACCTTGCTTTTTTTTTTACACACACATCCACTATTGATTATTGGTATCTTTAAATCACAAAATTTTCATCTAAATTTTGATGAATAATTAATTTTAAATACGCTTTTTTTTTTTCAAACTTACTATTGGCAGAATCTGTTAGAGGTCGCAGTGTGAGGCATTGAGATTGTCCCGAGCAAGAATCACATCGATTTCGTAATCCAACCAATTCCATTTTGTCAGAATAGTTATTGATGGAGACACCATTAAGAGCCCAGTGAAAGGAAACTTTTTCCTTGTACGGCCGAGAACAACACATGTATGTCACATTGCAACCAACACAGGTGAGAGGAGACATTTGCTGAGCTTTCTCAATCAGAAAAGACTCTGTTGAAAAAGAAAGAAAAAAAAACTTGAAAGATGTTTAATGTGCTTTAAAACCCAAATGGGCTCAACACAAATCAAATCACCCCAAAACATTTAACCCTCAGACACATCCATGTTATTGAGTAACTTTCTTATTGAAAATATGGTCAAATTCTATTACTGCCCTGGTTCTATCTTACCAGGAAAAAAAATTCTATTAATTAATTTTTTTTTTGTGTGATTTAAACTAATTATGTAACATACCCATGATACGGATATGTGAAATAGACATATTAATACCGGTACGCAAAACGTTCATTATGTCCATATATATAACATAGGAATCCCGAAACATAAAAAAACACTTACGACTTCTTAGTTCAGGTACGAAACTTTTGATTACCTTTGAGTTAAAAGGCTTTTCGACATAAGGAGAGAGATACCATCTTTCTATGCTGACTTTTCCATCTGCCCCCCCCATCACGTGCGGCGCCCGTAGCGCACAAATTCGTCTGGCCTCGCCCAGGTCTCAATCTCAACTAACTGACTTTTCTCTAATCTCAGCCCACGCTTCCGGTGCGTGACGTGACCCTGGTCCCAATTCTTATCTGGGATTTTTATTTTGACATCTCTGAATGACACATCCTCTCCGCGCGCGTGTGAACACCTGCGTTAATGTTGCACCTAACTAACCCATGCGCTAAGCGAAAGGTTCTCAGCCTAACTAAACCGAAAGGCAAGATATATAAAACGAAATCTCTCAGCAATTATATTACATTACCAGGAAAAAAAATTCTATTGATTAATTTTTTTTTGTGTGATTTAAACTAATTAGACCCGCAAGTTCTCACAGCAATTTTTAATTTTTGAAAAAAAAAAGAAGTTATTCTACATTCTATAAGTGGGATGTGTGTTCATTTCACAATTCTAACTCTCTCGGGAATGGATGATTGTTCTACATTGAATTAGAATGTGAAAGTTGACAAAGTAACACCGCCGGCCCATTGATATACATATTTGCACATACTAGCAGGTGCAATGCAAATATGTCCCCGCGGCGTATATTTGAGTATACATAAAAAATGACAGAACAGTTACGGGAACCTATTTCATGGACGTCGAGCCGTACGTAACACTAACTTCCCTGTCAGTCCACAACTAACACTGCCGACTTAAGCCGAATCTGCACCCTTATAAAATATAAGATTTTTTTTTTTTTTGCAAATAAAAAATTGCTGTGACTTTGAGAGTCTAATTAGTTAAAATTATTGAAAAAAAAATTGCAAAAAGTTTTCTCCAAGTGAATTTGAACGAGTACACGTGTAGAATAATATTGAACATATCATGTTACTGGTATTTGGTGCTAGGGAGGCTACTGAGCCGTGTCCTACTCACTCTAATATTAGAATTAGTATTTCCATTGTTATACTAACACTGAAAACGGAAAGAAAAAACGAGATGAACTCATATAAACATATAAGATGTTTAATTCGTATTTAAACCTAACAAATATTCCAACAATACACAAACAGATAAAATACGATAACTGTGCATAAGAAGAGATACTAACTTATGAGTGAAAGTTTTACTTGTCCTTGTATCTTTGCATTTCACTCATGAGATGAATTAAAGTACCTCACCGAATATTGTCCTTAATTGGAATCATTTTTGAGATGAGGCTTTTTAATCTGAGAATTAATTTTTATTTATTTATTTATTGCGGACTTTTCCCCCTCATCTTGGTAGTTTTTTGTGTTGTTTCTTCTTTCACTACGTTTCGGCCAAATTCTCTCTGGTCTTCTTCAGGTGATTTACCGCGACCTCGGATAGGAATGCTGAGTCTTGTAACCGTATCCCCAGTAATTACTGCCTTCCATAGTTGTTGTCTATCGCACCACGTTTTTGACCAAGTAAACCTCTGGGCGGCTTGGGTAGGATTTGAAACCGCTATCTTCTGACAATGCTCACCTGGAACCGAAGAGACTCACCGCCTCTATCCGCTGCGCCACGGGCCCCGAAGGGCGATCAAGGATGGATTTTTTTTTTGGTCTCATAAATCCTTATCTGGTCTTCCAGAATCGGGGCTCGTGGCGCAGCGGATAGGGTGTATAGGATATTTTACTTCAACTATATATATATATATATATATATATATATATACGAGGGTCATTCAATAAATAAAAGGATTTTTTTAAAAAGTAAAATAATTTTTTTACGAATCTTTTTCCTTGAATGTAAACTCTAAATTGTTTGGAATTGGTTATAGCAAAAATTACGTTTATCTCACAAAAATATGTGTAATTAGGCAATTCAAAATAGCGGCAAATGAAATAGTGCTCCTGGATTAAACACAGGTCTGTCTTTAGATTTGTATCGTGGTAAGGAAAAGATACACAGTGAAATAGAGTTAATTATTAATTAACTCAAGTGGTACAGTCTGGCTTGTATTATAAGTCTCGCGCTGTTGGTGTCACGTCCGAAGTTGGTCTTACTACTGACCGACGTCCTTTCAGAGCTGTCTCTCTGCTTCTATTTCTGTTTCTGCTTCTTCGTGCTAAAGAGACATGGCGTCTTTTATACTTCCGCGATACCGGAAGTCACCTGGTACGAGCCACCATGTGTGAAATTTACAGAAGAAAGTGTGATTTGTATAAAGAAGCATGTTTTAGTCCAAAAAATCTTTACAAATAAGCGAAACTTAAATTTGCCACTACCAGACTCAGTAGGAAAGAGAGTCCATGGAATGGAAACTCACAGAATCTTTGGTAAAGAAATGTTCCGGGCGCAGTAGTCTATAAAGAAGGTGGTGATGACATTATTCTAGGACTTATCACAACTGCTTCTCTTGAAAAGGAGTATATGTAAACAGTGTTTTCTTTTAGCAATATTTCCTGAGGCGAAGTTTTATGTTATTCATTGAATGAACCTTGTGTGTGTGTAGGAAAAGGGTGGGACACTGGTACAAAAGCTTGCAATAGATATGTGACACCAAGGTCAAACACCTGCGGAAATGAGGAATTACAGGTTGGATTACATGAGTAATTCCAGTGTTTGAATCTAAGCAACCAAGATTGAATAGGTTTTGATTTCAAGCAATGGTTTCTATTTAATTTTAATTACTTTTGCACACATTTATGCAGTTTCAAGTATTCCTATCAAATACAAAAAACTATTTGGTCTCAAGCTCTAATTTCAATTACAGTTATATGTTTTTAACTAATAATAATAATAATAATAATTATCTTAAGTAAACAATCATAACTTCAAGCAATTATTTTTAAAACAAATAATTCAACAGTTTTATGGCATCAACAGTTCCTTCTGAATACACATGATTTTCTAATAGATTTATTTGACCCAGAGATAGAACCCAAACAACTGTTCCTTCCTAATACACATGATTTTCAAATAGATCTATTTGACCCAGAGATAGAACCCAAACAAATACTACAACTCCGAGTGGACCTGGGAGTAATGGCAATGAAGTATTACTCCATACTCCCCTAGAATTATCTTGTTTGAAGCTAATACTTTCGACAATTTTTCCTATTGTACAACTTAAAAAACTCACCGAAAATTAATTATATTATTCTGGTATACAATTATCCAGTCTATTTCTAAATATTAATTCAAAACAAGCTTATTGTATTAAGACGGGATTAATTAATTGCCTAAAAATCCGAGCTCATATTCTTGACATTGAAGCTTTAATAGAAAAAGAGGAAGGAAGCGAAACATGATGCATTCTGAAATGAAATTGTTACGTGTTCCACGTTGTTTTCAAGGAGATCAATGGAAGAAGATGATCCCTGTTTTGACACTATCTAAATTATTTTCACAGTAGGAGAATTCGAAATCGATTTAGCATTCAAGCCAGATATTCTATTTTTGAAATTTGGGGATCCTAAAATTCTTTGTGGAAACCTGTGCATTGTGAAGTATTAGCTTCTTTTTTCTGCAATCCTTTGTGTCAAAAATAGCGGGGAAAAAAAGAGAAAAAGTTGGTTACTTACGGTGATCTTTGATGGATATTTGAATGAAGTTTGGATCAACCGAGAAATTTGAGAAACCATTTTTCACGGCAGAAATATACGCTTCTTTGATTAATAGCAACTGACCATGCTGGTCAAATATGACACCTACATCTGCGATTCTTGTGCCTGGCCTAAAACGTAAAATAAAAAAAAAAAAATCTCAAAATCGATAAATACATTTATGTAAATTTTGGTTCTAGAAAATTGACAAATAATGGGAAAATGGCATCATTATAATTGTTTTAGAGAGAGAGAGAATTTCTTCTGGTATGAACGTAAACCGATTCCCCACTTCAAATCTTTGGACTTTTGACTGAGAAGCGGATAAAAGCCAATACTTAATTTCTACAAGGGTTCTTACCTACGACAAGCCAACACCATCAATGAGCTAAGATTGATTTTAATGGCATCCAAACCAATCAAGGGCTATTTCATGCCTTGGGGTCAGGGAATTTCATTCATTATATACTTATATTTACATTTTTTGTGTTGTTGTTTCTTAAGAGGTTTTTGTATCCGTAATTATTTCATGAATATTTTGATATTAGTCATTTGTTTGCACACAGTTATATGGTTTCAACTAACTGATAATTATTCTTTGCACAAATAATTTAAAATCATATAACATCAAAAATTCTTATAGAATACATATAAATTTTGAACAGATCTGGAGTAATGACAATAAAGGAATTCTCCCCACTCCCCACACCTGGAGCCTCGACATCTGATGCAGTTCAGTGTCATACTCAGGACAACCTGACCTTGTCAACTGGGGCTGCAAAATACATCGACTGCATCTCTGCAGAGGGGTAAGATTCTCCTAACCATATTAACCAACCCCTCAATTTTTAAGCGGAGTTTAACAGGTTTGAAGTCAGAGTTTTCCTTCTCCTAGACTAGTTGTCTCACCAAGGCTGAAGAACCTAGTCTGCCCTACTATTTACCTATAGCTGGAGGGGGAATAATTGGATTCATACCTTTCCCAAGGGTATTAGTGCTATGTGAAATGCAATCAGTCTCGTCCAGGATTTGAACTCGTGTCGCCGTGTCCATTTCCTACGACGATAAACATTGCACCACAGTCACCTCCTAACGGGTATCTAGTAATGCTGGAGCTTTGGGGAATGCAGAGTACACATTTTACTGCCATGGCTCACAGGTCCACTCTGACCCAGAGTGGTAGCATCTGATAGGGTCCTATCTATGGGTTAAATAGAACTGGTTAACATTTCAATTGTGTACTTATGCTAAATGGAATTGTTTGAAATAGAACTGTTTTTACATTTACCTGTGTGTAAACCAGAAATTGTACTTATGCTAAACTGAATTGTTTGAAATAGAACTGTTTATATGTATAAAAATGGATTTGGCATCAAATGACTTACAATGGTTGATATGCCATAAAACAAAACTAATCAGGATACCCCATTTTTATCAGAGAGAGTCTTAATTCTCTTCAGGAGATACATCATCATCAAGATATACTGACGGCAAATTCCCATGATCCTCTCGCACCATCCATCCCTATCTCTCCTGGTAAGTCCTCTAGAACTCATCCAGTGTCTGCACAGTGCTGATTAATGTAAGTTTTTGTTGATCTCCGAACACTAGTGGGTCCACGTGTAGGAGTCCATAGATAAATGTCGCTTATGAGTTTGTCCTTACTTCTCCAGCAGTCTTGCTCGTATTAATTGGATGGTTTGTGAGATGAGAGGTAAGTGGTTGCATAACTGCTGTTTTGAGTCTGAAAATTTGTTTAACGGCATATCAACTTCTATGGATAATCTGATGCCAGAAGAGTTAGATAGGTTTTGTCTTTTGTGTATGTTTTAAGATTTAAGATATGGGATTTGCAATATGTTTTATTATATTTGGTTACATTTTGATGAAGACGTTGGTTTCTTTTCGAAAGCTCAAGATTTCCTCTGGGTTGGTGATTAGGAAGAGGTTCTTTAACTTACTTATCTGGTAGAATTTTGGGCGAATTTGTCGAAACCTGTCACAGTTTATAAGAATCTTTTGGACTGTAAGGGGTACTTTGCACGTCGAGTATATTTCAGTATTATTCTACACGGGTACTGGTTCAAATTCACCGAGGAAAAATCTTAATAATTTTTTCCTTTTTAGGAGGTGTGAGTGGTTTGGTTTGGTTTGGGTTCTTTGTTTTAATGGCATATAAACATTCCTAGGTTATTTGATGCCAAAGCCATTCTCCTAGAAGAACAGTAGTGGTACTATTTAACCCATAGCTGGGAGGATAAGGGGGTTCATACCTTTCCCAAGGGTATTTGCCGGAAAGTGAACGTAATAGCGCGACTGGAGTACAAACTCGCTTACTACGATTCCGCAGTCCATCACTTTTACCATTACACCACGGGGACACCCCCGAGGTGTGAGTGAGTAATGTGGGTGTAGCCAATATGAAGTCTGGAGAGCATCTCTTCTTTCCTACTCACCCAAGGTATCTTGTATATAGTGGAGCTTGTTTTGTGTTTGATCATCTCAAAATTTTATGATTTTTTAAGCATGAATTTGTTAATTATTTCTCAGAGGTCAATGTATGGAATTTTTGTATTAGGTATGTCTGCCTGGGGTGCCTTTTTTTGTAGCTTTGTCTGCCAAATCATTTCCATGTATACTAATGTGGCTCGGTATCAAGGTATGAATGTGTCACTCGGCCGACTCACTTAGGGTCAACCTGGTCACAGCAACCAAATATGAATATGTCAGCCGCGGAGTTCACTTGACCATTCGACGTCTGACCTTCCTAAGGGGGAGATCAAATCCCTGCCGAATCAGCTGTCTGCCCACGTTGTGAATTTTAGATCCAAACAACTACATTTAGTGTTCCCGCCGGAAGGCGAAATAACCGAACCGGCTGATCATTCAATAATAAAAAAAAAAAAAAAATTAAAAATTAAATTCCAGAGAACAAACAAACAAGGGGTTTTTAGTCAGAAAAAAGAACTGTTAATCACAAAACAATTGTTGTTATTTCGATGTTCAATTTCTCGTAAATACAAGCAGAATGTCTCGGAATCTAGCCCCTATCTCGCGGCGATCAGTCTAAGTCTACGGTCAATCTTTCTCCCTTAGACTCACTCAGTATTCTCAATGCACTACATCGATCTTATCTTCAGCTTGTTGAAACAGAGATGGGAGAGGATCTGGTTATCTCCGAGTATGGTGAAAGGCTCTTTCTATAAGAGCCTCAAGTCAACTCCTCAAGGTCTCTCGCCGCACTGCCAACTGTCGGCTAAAATCCGGTATATATAACTGTTTATTCTGTTTCCAAGTGGGCGTATCTCACCAACGGCCCTCTCTCTTTAATTAAATCTTCAACAATTAGTTCCATTCACTGTTGCCTTCTTCTATTCCAATTGTTAATCTCTGTGCCTGCCACTAGGAGGGGGGTAGGTTGGTTGCTTCAATACTAAAACTGGCTCTTCACTCTAATCATTACTCTTTTCTATCTCCGCCCTTGCAAAAGGTTGGCCCTTTTCTCCTCACGTGATTCGTGCGTCATCAAAATTTACATACTTCTAAAATTAGAATAAAATTTTCCATTTCTCAAAGTTTGATTTTTTCTTAGGCCAGCGGCTTGAACCCGGGTTGACGACTCTGTAACCTTGTATTTCCTTCTCATCATTTGTTTTGACCTGTGATTTCTCCGATTCTAGCTTTTCCCCATTTCTTTCTTTCTTTGTTTCATTCTTTCTCTGGTAAGTAATTTTGTAATTGTTTGTAATTTTTCTATCAGCCAAAAATTAAACATTTCTCTCTTTCTTCTCATGAAGACAACATACTGGATCACTCTTAAAAAAACAACAACAAACAAACAATGCACTGTTTATTCTTCTAAAATCCGCACTGCTTATTGCTCCTTGCTTTATAGAAAAAAAAAACATCATTTCTGGCCCTTTAGAAAAAAACATTCCGCTTTTCCCATCTTCCATCATTTCGAATAATAAAAACATTCCTTCTCGATTTGTCAGCGTACTGCCCCGATTTTCCAAAATCCACCGGAAAGAGTGTTCATTTTGTCTAGGAGTTTGAGATGAGGGGGAGTTGATGTATTTTTGTTCTGTAGGATTGTTGGGTCATTTTTCTTTAGAGATATGCTTTAGGGATCAGGTTTGTTTATTTTTTTTTAAATCCCCGTTCGAGGGCAGAGGGAGATATCTTGACTTTCCATTACATCCTTTGACGAGTTCAGAAAGTTTTAATGGTAGGCTTTTATTTCAAGATTATAGAAGTATTTTTGTTCAAATAAAATGTCTGAGAAAGTGTTTTTTGGTACTTCTACCAGTAAGGTATTGTTTATTAGTTTTGTGACAGATTTAAGTTTTAACTGAGAGTTACCCCAATTATAAAGGAAGACAACTTAGGGGTAGGGGTGTCCTCTATCAACTCCAGAACTCTAAACTTGGGGAAAAGGGTTGTAGAATGTAAGAGTATTATAAGACTATACATGAAATAAATAGATTGATTTTAACAGAATGGCAACCTGTCTAGGGTTATTTTATGCCCAGAGGTTAGAGAACAGTGTTCACTTTACATTTATATAAGGGTGAATAAAAAGCTTTTATATATATATATATATATATATATATATATATATATATGCGTGAGAGTGTTCACTGATTATAATGGCATATCAAACAGTCTAGAGTTATTTAATGCCTAGAGGTTAGGTAATCATATTTATTGTATATTCATATTTACATTTTGTGTGCCATTTCTTAAGAGGGGCGTTTTTTTAAAGATCTATTTGACTCATATATATGGGACCCGAAGGAACATGTACAACCACTTCAGTTCTGAGTGGACTTGGGAGTCATTATCCGAATCAGTCTTTGCATATGGACAATTTAAGGTTTGAGATTTTTCGCTTGGGTTTGTTCTTTTTGTATCTGTGGGGATTTTAGATGAATTCACTGGCTATGCTCCCTGCCCCTCACAGAGCCCTATAAAGGGAAATGTCAAGGAGGAAACGCATTCAGTATACTCTCACTGAGGAAAGGGGCCAACAATTTGAGGTCTCTAGGTTTTCATTCCTAAGATGACTACTCAACTAGTGATAAGAGGGAAAACATAGGTCTTTCTTCAGCATGATTGACCCTGTAGCTACCGCTTTCTGATTCGGAAACTTACAACATTTTTTGCGAGCCTCCGAAAGAGGGCATGACGTGACCAGTCGATTGATCAGATCGGGCCTCTCCGACCACCCGTCTAGCCTAGTAAGGGCCAAAGAGAAGTGTTGCTAATCATGTGGCCTCTCAGGCCACCGGGTCACATATTGCTCAGCTACGAGGATCCCGTCGTAAAGCGTCACAAGTCGCCACCCATTGCCAACTGGTGTCCTCATTGGTGGGGGGTGTCTTACTTCTCTACTGAGGTGTAGTCAGCATATTCTACAGCCCCAAATGCCTGGGCAACTTAATTATTTGTTTGCACATAGTGAAGTGGTTACAAGTATTGCTATTTAACATTAACAATTCAATCAAACACAAGTCATTTGTTTACACACAGTTAAGTGATCAAACAGTTCTATTTCTAACAATTCAATATAACATAATCATTTGGTTACTCTCAGTTTGAATATCAAACAGTTTTATTTGACCCATAGATAGGACCCTATCAGGTGCTACCACTCTGGGTCAGAGTAGACCGGGGAGCGATGACAATGAAGGGGTTCTGCTCATTTCCCAAAGTTCCAGCATTACTGGAGCCTCACCATCAGATTGTTTAGTGTCATATACGAGGACACACGTTGGGGGAGTCTTAGACCTCTGCAAGGATACAGTCGGTGTATTCTACGGCCCCCAACCGACTGAGCTATCTGCTGTTTTGTAAGATGTTGCTTCCAGGATTTATTCAAAACGGCACGCACCAAACTTTTTTAGTTCCCAAGTAATTTTTTCAAGGCGTTTTGTTAAATTCTAAGTGGTGCAATTATATAATAGTATTGACACGGTTACATCTTGGAAGGATTTCGGTTTTATTTCATTGGAGAGATTATACTTTCACATGGTTCATTATTTGTTAATAGCAGTCCATGCTTAGTTATTGTATTCTAAGTCCCGCCAATAAAGCCTCCTATGAGTTAGGGTCAATCCTCGATGCCTGAGGTACCCTTAAGATCCTATTTACCAACTCCTCCGCTCGAGCAGGATATGACACAAAGTCAATTTTTAAGTGGATTTTAACAGGTTTCCCAAGGGTATTAGTACTATGTGAAATGCTATCAGTCTCGTCCAGGATTTGAACTCGTGTCGTCGTGTCCATTTCCTACGACGATAGCCATTACACCACGGGCACCCTTAAGATAGAATGCAAAAGAAACTGGCCATTTTTTTGTCACTAACAGACTCCTTGACTCACCTGGCTCCTAATAAAGAGTAGATGAATATCTAAAAAGTCAAACATCACATTGCTGAAACTTTCCTTCATCACCGTGAGCTACATTGGACGAACGTAAAATGAGAGATCAGTTTATTTCTTTTTAAAACCTAAACCAATTCTCTATTTTATATTCTCTACAAATCTAGCATTCCAATGAATTCCTGAATCTTTAATAAGCACAAAACCTTTACCTCACCTGAGAAGATGAAATTCTGCTTTTAGAAATCCTTGGAGGCCTTGGAAAATCTTCGAAATCTGAAAATATAAGGAAATTAAGATTAAATCTAAAAGATTTACTAAAATACCAAATGAAGAAGGTGCCCGTAGTGTAATGTTTATCGTCGTAGGAAATGGACACGGCGACACGAGTTCAAATCCTGGACGAGACTGACTGCATTTCACATAGCACTAATACCCTTGGGAAAGGTATGAATCCAATTATTCTCCCTCCAGCTATGGGCAAATAGTAGGGCAGACTGGATTCTTCAGCCTTGGTGGGGCAACTAGTCTAGGAGAAGGAAAACTGACTTCAAACCTGTTAAACCCCGCTTAAAAATTGACCTTGTGTCATATCCTGCCCGAGCGGAGGGGTCGGTAAATAGGATGAAGAAGTCGTTGTGGCTGCTAAGCTTTAATCTTTGAGTAATTTCCCTAAATATCTACCACCCTAACGTCGAGTATCAGAATATACTGACCATATCCCCTGTTGGTAGGTAAGACCACAGAAAAGAAGTGTCTTAAGTATTTGTGTGGATTACCCCAGGTCCATTCTGTCCCGGAGTGGTAGTTCTTGCTACGGTCCCATATATGGGTCAAATAGATCAGTTTGAAAATTATTTGTATTAGATTGAAATACTTGAAACCATATATTTGTAAATGGTTTGTATTCAGAATAGTAAATTGAAGCTCTATCAGTTACTCGAAACCATAAAAAAATAGGAATATAAATATAGAATGTATGTTGTTCTCTAATCCCGAGTCATACAATAATCAATCACCCAATCTGCGATGGATATTCAATTTCAAAAACACCAGTTTTAACGCCATTAATTTCACATTTAATGAATAGCATTACGAGAGTCTAATTTATCTCTGAATGGATAATCCATTGTGAGATTTGGACCGTTGGTTTATCCGATATCTTCCGTCTGGTGTGGCAATGGGATTATTGTTGAGCTTTGTTATCCTAATTTTGAATTTAGTGTCTTGATTTCAATTTTTTTTACAAAAGATCTCGATTTATCACCCGCAGAGGTCTGCTGACCAGTTTCCAAACAAATATTTAAAGAGTTCAATGCTCACTGAATCAGTAAAATTTTTGATGAATTCTTGATAGGCATCTGAATTTGAATCGCTGAAGACATTATTGCTCGGAATTCTGGTTATCCTGAAGGAAATGGTAACTTTCTGGATCAGAGTGTCTGCAAGGAAAAAAAGAATCCCGATATTGGTTCAAATACACTAAAACGCTTCGAACTATTTAAGTTTTTAACACACGAGAGAGAGAGAGAGAGAGAGAGAGAGAGAGAGAGAGAGAGATCGAACGTTTATCGGTGCAGACAATAGAATCAGCGACCCAAATTGAAGTTCTAGTCTTGGTTGCGTTTATTTCACTTTGGGAAAGACAAAAATTCATTTTCAGACTCATTCGACTAATGGGTAAATAGTAGGGCAGACTAAACGCCGTAGCTTTGATATGGTAACCTATCAAGGAGAAGGATAACACTAAATTCTTCGAAGAGAGAGCCTGGGGGGGGGAGACCCCCTTAAGCTCAAAAAGCACTAGTTTTAGCACGCATGACTTGGATGCCGGCTTTCGGGAATCCATGTCAGACAGCCTCCACCGACCGCCAACAGAACCAAGAAACACTCGACATGATCCGCGTATCAAGCTATACGGTCAGCTGAAGTGTGTCCCAGCTCAGTGGGGCAGGGCAGCAAGTCAAAAAACAATCCTACTCTACCTACTTCGTCAGACCTATGTCTGATTTATTTTTTTTTCTGGTCTCGTGACCCCAATAGCACAATCCATTTCAACTGTTGTATTTGTTGCTTGGAGATCCGTGTTCGACCACACGGGTCGGTATCTCCACATACTTCTACATAACAGTTATTTAATGGTGTATCAACGTTTGTGGGTTATTTAATGCTGAAGCCATCCTTGTAGAAGAACAGCGGTGATATTATTTAACCTATAGCTGATGGTATAAGGGGATTCATACCTTTTCCAAGGGTTTTAATTCGAAAGTGATTGTAATAGCGCGACTGCAGTTCGAACTCTCTTACTACGATGTCGCAGTCCAGTACGTTAGCCACAACACCATGAGGATTCCCGTTGGTTAATTTGGCTCGTTTATTTATGATTTCTATGCTGCTTATTTCGACCAATCAGTACTTCGACGGAATCTTTTAAAGGTTGGTTGGATGGATTTTACGGCATATCAACCCTTTGAGTTATTTTATGCCGAAGACATTTTTTTTCTTTGTTGGGAATGATTGTTACTTTTGGAGTTATTTGTATATTGTTTCAGCTGATACTTTTGTTGGTAGGATTTGACACGAGATCATTTTTTAAAGTGGAGATTAGGGGAGGGAGAGACCGTTCACGAGCCCAGACTCGTGTGCTGCGGGTCAATGCTGGTCATAAATTCACTAGGCCCAAAGGCCAGCTGTAATATGAACTATGCAAGGCATTAGGTCTCCGGGCGCGAATTCCAGGTGACCCTGCTTGTCAGAGAATCACTTGACCCAAAGACCTAGTGCAATGTAAATCTATCCTTGTCATTGTTTGGCTACCCAGCACGAATGCCAGGTGGTCTGGCACTCAACCGGAAGAGTAAATTAATTCGGAGTGATGTCATTTTTATTCATGGCTTGTACAGCCAAGTTTGTATCTAGTTGTTGGTGGGGTTTTGATATCTTTTAAGATAAAATCTAATGGAATTACATCAGGGGTTATTTAATGCCACAGCCAACCTCGTAGAAGTGTAGTGGTACTCTTTAATATATAGAAGGGTGGATAAGAGAGTTAATAATTTTACCAAGTGTATTAGTCCGAAAGTGAACGTAATAGCGCGACTAGAGTTCGAACTCGCTTACAATCATATTGCAGTCCAGCCCATTAACCACATGAATCTCCCAAAAATAAATAAATAAACGAACAAACTTACCAGAATATACCGTTTTATATTCTGATTGACTAAGTTGTCTCCCTTGTTTCAAACAAGTGTTTTCTACGAATATCTTTTCATACAAGACTGTTTTCAGTTCATCGCACTGCCCAGTCAATCGATCCAATATATTTTATCCTAGTGTTGTTCTATTAACTATAATTCAATGTATATTTCACTCTGTAAATGTAACAACTATTTGGGAATAAAGGAAGTAATTTAGACATTTGCAGGGATACTGATCCTCTACATTAAAATTTAGGACTTACCTTTAATTAACAGCTTTAAGGGATAGGTACGATGTCCTGGGGGTGATCCAGAATCTCGAACATCAACATGAAAATTGAACTCAAGTAGATTTAAGGGAATGTCGGTTTTGGCGTACATTGACTTGTTGGAGTTGACCGCAAAAATTTCGTCTGAAACACAACAAAAGATTTCAAGTCAATCTATTTTCTAATTCACAATGATCTTTCTCCACACTGTATATTTTTTTTTACTGTTATATAAGGAGAAGAAGAACTAGAACTTTTGTCAATCATTGCGGAAGCACAGGGGAAAATGTCCTGTGAGATCTGATTAAATTATGACTTAAGGTGTAAGGAGTAATTGCGATGAAAGAGTACTCGAAACAGAGTAGAATTACAACTAAGGAGTAATTGCGATGAAAGAGTACTCGAAACAGAGTAGAATTACAACTAAGGAGTAATTGCGATGAAAGAGTACTCGAAACAGAGTAGAATTACAACTAAGGAGTCATTGTGATGAAAGAGTACTCGAAACAGAGTAGAATTACAACTAAGGAGTAATTGCGATGAAAGAGTACTCGAAACAGAGTAGAATTGCAACTAAGGAGTAATTGCGATGAAAGAGTACTCGAAACAGAGTAGAATTACAACTAAGGAGTAATTGCGATGAAAGAGTACTCGAAACAGAGTAGAATTACAACTAAGGAGTCATTGCGATGAAAGAGTACTCGAAACAGAGTAGAATTACAACTAAGGAGTAATTGCGATGAAAGAGTACTCGAAACAGAGTAGAATTACAACTAAGGAGTAATTGCGATGAAAGAGTACTCGAAACAGAGTAGAATTACAACTAAGGAGTAATTGCGATGAAAGAGTACTCGAAACAGAGTAGAATTACAACTAAGGAGTAATTGCGATGAAAGAGTACTCGAAACTGAGTAGAATTGCAACTAAGCAGTAATTGCGATGAAAGAGTACTCGAAACAGAGCAGAATTACAACTAAGGAGTCATTGTGATGAAAGAGTACTCGAAACAGAGTAGAATTACAACTAAGGAGTAATTGCGATGAAAGAGTACTCGAAACAGAGTAGAATTGCAACTAAGGAGTAATTGCGATGAAAGAGTACTCGAAACAGAGTAGAATTACAACTAAGGAGTAATTGCGATGAAAGAGTACTCGAAACAGAGTAGAATTACAACTAAGGAGTCATTGCGATGAAAGAGTACTCGAAACAGAGTAGAATTACAACTAATAGAAATTAAGGAGTATTCTACACAGACTTGGACCTGGATGTAGTGGCAGTGACAGCGAACTCTATATTGAGTGGACATTGGTGCCATGGCAAATTAAGGGATATATACTGAGTGAAGTGAAAGTAATGACATTCAAAGGTTGGTTGGGTTTTGTGGCATATCAACCTTTCTAGGTTATTTAACGCCAAATCCATTTTTATGCAAATAGTTCTGTTTCAAATAATTCAGTTTAGCATGAGTACACAGTTTAATTGTCAAAAACATTTTTATTTCAAACTGTTCAGTTTATTCAAACAGTTCTAATTCAGCTAATCCAGTTTAGTATAAGTACAGATTTTGTTTACACACAGATGTCAAAACAGTTCTATATATAACAATTCAGTTTAGTGTAAGTACAGTTTCAATGACAAAAGCAGTTCCATTTCAAACGATTCAGTTTAGCATAAGTACACAGTTTAAATGTAAGTACAGTTTAATAGTAAAAAATTCTATTTCAAGCTATTTAACTTAGTTAAACAGTTCTAATTCAAACAATTCAGTTTAGCATAATTATACAGTTAGTTCTATTTAACCTATAGGTAGGGCCCTATCAGGAGCTACCATTCCGGGCCAGAGTGGACCTGGGAGCGATGGCAATGAAGGAGTGCCCCGCATTCCCCAAAGCCTCAGCATCACTGGAACCTCACCATCAGATTGTTTAGTGTCATTATCCCGGACACTCATTTGGGGGGGGAGTCTTTCCCCTCTGAAAGAGGTACAGTCGACTGGACAAAGCCCTCGAAGGGTTTTCTACACAGAGTAGACTTGAGAGTGATGTCAATAAAGGGTTACTCAATGTTGTAATAAAATATCCTACACCCCCACTTTTTTTCTATATGGACTTAATAATACAGAAAACAATATATAGTGAGCACCGCATTCACCGGCGTCTTGCTTTGGAGATTAGTAATGTCTTAGTTATCTCTGTCTATCCGCTTATTGTACTCTCGATTACAAAAAATCTTTCTTTCTTTCATCTACTATCGTGTTGGTTGTTTCTTCCACTCGAGTAACAATCTTGTATATTGTAAACCTTTTCAAGGATACGACACTCAATACAGAGTGGACCTGGGAGTAATGGCAGTTAAAGAGTTCTCGAGAGATATTGCTTACTGGCAAAGTGTGGATCCTGTCGAAGGGAGATAGTCACTTGATTGTTTTCTTGTCGATTATCAGGATCAGTGCAATTAAGACTGACGATTTGTGTTCCTTTGAGGACAGGGTGCATCAGATGCACAACATCGGGAAAGTTGCAAGAAGGAGGTTCATTTTCATCGACCACGTGAATGATCACGTTGACTGCGCAGTGACCAATGTGGTTACTTGCCTGCAAATAGAAAAAGAAATCATTTATTGTATCTATTCGACTGCGATGTGATTTCGAATATGAAGGCAACGATCACTTTTTTTGTATCTCAAAGTCAGAAATATATTTCTCTTATTTAAGGCTACTCACCCCCCAAAAATAGGCAGCGTTATTTGTATTATAAAGAAACAACACACTATCACTGCAAATTCTAATATATTAGTGAAAAATTGAAATGAATCTGATATGTAAATATAAAATAGGAAAAAAAAAAAAAAAAAAAGAAGATATTTAGAGCAAAAATTTGTATACGTTTCTTTTTTTTATTTGTTAAACCATCTTCAGGGCGATGTTAGTATGTCATGCTGTCTCATCTGAAAAATTCTTTAAAAAAAGATAAAAAACAATTCTTACCATTCTATTATTAACAGCGTTCTGTTTCAAAATGTATGTGGCATAATTAGTGTTCGAATAAAATTTCAATTTTTTTTTTATTAAAATAAAAAAAAAAATCAATTTTTAATCTTAATTTTTTAAAAGGGTAACGTATTTGTTATAGAATTAAAAAAATTAGAACGCTCAAAAGAATTGAATTTTTTTTTAATTCTCAAAAATAACGTCCAAGTGTGTAGAAAAAAAATTCGAACACTTGTCCATATTTTTGTGTCACAAATATTTAAAAAAAATTTATTTAGATAAAACCAATTATGTAGCCATCAACCAAATTCTTTGAATTTGTACTGGTTGGTTGGGTTTTATGACATCCACCTTTGTAACCAACGCCAAATACAGCTTACATAATTTGTAAACGAATAGTTTTTAGGTCACATTATTTTCAAAGGAGTTAGGTATCATTTGTTTGCACACAGTTAAATAGTTTCAATTATTACAATTAAAAACTACTGTTTCTATTTAATATTAATTGTTTGTGTGCACACAGTTAAATTGTTTCAATTATTACTATTAAAAACTACTGTTTCTATTTAATATTAATTGTTTGTTTGCACACAGTTAAATAGTTTCAGTTATTGTTATCTAATATAAGTTCTTCTATTCATCAAGTATTCCTATCTAATTTAATAGTAATTATTGATCTTAAGTACAGTAAACGATGTATAGTTCTATTTGACCGATAACTGGCATTACCACTTCGGGTCAAAGTGGATCTGGGAGTAATGGCAATGAAGAGGTATTCTACATTCCCCGAAACTCCAGGACTGGGCACTCGTTGGTAGTGATGGGGTGGTGCTTACCCATCTGCAGAGATGCAGTGGGCTTCTTTTACAGCCGCAACCGACTGGGTCAGAGTGGATCTGGGAGTAATGGCAATGAAGAGATACTCTACAGTCCCCGAAGCTCCAGGACTGAGAACTCGTTGGTGATGATGGGGTGGGGATGGGTCTTACCCATCTGCAGAGATGTAGTGGGCTTCTTTTACAGCTGCAACCGAATGGGTGGCATTCGAATTTTAATCTATTATCAGTTTTAATTTTTAAAAGAATTTAAAATACAATTAAAACCGATCTAACTCACAAGGAGATTTAGACTGATGTCTATATTGTCTAACTGGTCAATTGGATCGCGAATGTAGATATTTCCGTCTTGATTGAGATAAAAGTATGAAGTCCACTGAACTGGACCTGTTTAAAAAAAAAAGAACAAAATTAGATTTTACTTTTGAACAAAAGAAAATCTAAAAAAGACAAAGTAAATCAAAAAAACTTTCTAAATAAAACCAAAATATCAAAAGCAACCCATATATAAACGTCTGAGTATTTGTGATTTGAAAGAGAATAGTTTGTAGGTAATTTTATTTTAAAATTGGCTCATTTGCTTTATGAGCAGAGTGTTCGCCAATGGTCCGAGAGACCTAGGTTCAATCCCAGGTCGCGTCATACCAAAGACTTTAAAAATGGTACTTGATACTTCCTTGCTTAACACTCAGCAATATAAGGTACCTATCAAAAGTAAAGTGGAGCAATATCGTAGTATCACAGTATCGCCCTCCTCTACATCTCGGTGTTGTAGCTATTGAAAAGGGAGCCTTCTAGTGGCCCTCGACTACGGTCGCCAACTTTGCTTTACTTTAAAATAAGTTAGAGTTCATTTGGTTGAACACAATTAAATAGTTAATTTTTTTAAAGTATTGTTATTTAACATCAGCAACTCTATTTATCAAGTATTTCCATCAAATACGAACAATTCGCACACATCCGCATTGTTTTAAATAAATAAAAATATTTTTTAGTAAATGATTAAGCAGTTCTATTTGACTCATAGATAGGTAAAAAAAAAAACTCCCCCCACGAAAGACCTCCCCACCAACCAACAAATAAACAAACACAGGTGAATCATTTAGCAATTATTATCAAAACCTTAAGAGTTCTATGAGATTTGTCGACAGAACGAAAAGAAAAAATTGTAACTTACGAAGTATGGTCAACCGCAATGTCCCACTCTCTGGAGGATTCTTCACCTTAACTCGACCCACGATCGAGTTTCGCCGTGCCAATTCGCTGACGGTGAAGAACTCTGATTTGGAATCGCAGACTGGTGGTTTTGGCACATGAAGACCGATGGGCAGAGAATATTTAATATTCAAGCGTCGGTTTTCTACGATGATATCCAACTAAACGACGTAAATAAAAGAGATGTGCGCATTGAAAAATAAATCTCAAAAGACCCCCCCCAATGGCGACTCTAGCCTATTTTTGCTACTCGTGCCCCCCACCCTCTGTCAACTTCAGTTCCCAACCCGTGGTCCGTGGACCCAAAGTAAGTCATCATACTTGCTATTGCGTGATTCTCCATTGTATAGCACAGATTGACAAACCTACCTTTCATGGTATTTTTTTGTTGTAAACAATCAAGATACTATATAATTTGTAGTCTTGTTAATACAGTAGATGAGATAATTTTTTTTTCTTTCAAAAGTATAGAAGAAAAGAGAAGAAGTTCATTACTATGACGAGAAAAATATGTTTATTAGAATAAAGAAATTGATGACAAAGATTATTTGTTGAAAATGTATTCAAATAAACAAATTTTAGTTACAGAATGTAATATATGCAACATTCATTAAAGAAATAGAGATCTGTTAGTGAAAAAACGAATTAAAACACGTCGTTTAACCAACATTTACCATAGCGATGATGATGACGTCGGCGACGGCTCTAATCTGCTATCCCCCCTCTCTCTCACTCTCTCTCTCTCTCTGTCCCTCTCCCTAAGACAGCTGTCAGCAGTCACGTTGTGCTAATTTTTTTGAGCACAGTGTTTTGAGTTGCTCTTGCTATTGGCTACAGCCAAAAGCGGATTTCTCTAACATTACTGTTATTATAAGGGTCTAGTGCTCGGCACGGATTACGCGTGTTCAACATTATAGCCGATTTTATGGGATGTTCAATGGATCTGACGGTGGCCGGACAAAGACCATCCGTTCAAAACAGCATCGTTGTATTATTCCCAGATATATTTATGAACTTTTGGCTACTTAGTTATCGAAACTTGAATAGATACGTAATTTAATTGAGATCAGACTTAGTATGTTTGCTTGAAATTAATGGATGATTTTTAATCAATTTTGAATAACATTGACAGAGTTATTGGTCGTGCTGGGCATGAGTAGCACTAGTCCCATCTCCGCCCCTGAGATATATATATATATGTGTGTGTGTGTGTGTGTGTGTATTATTCTCCATAAAAACAATATGGAAGCAATTGTATAGCGATTGTCAGTTTTAGTATTTACACGCCATGCCTCAAAGAAGTACTCTTTAGTATTTTTGTCCAAGATTAGTGTGTATTATCTGCACTAGTAGAAACCACAGGGTCATTATGAAAACAATGTGATAAAAATATGCAAATGAAATAAATACAAAATAAGAACCTCCCTAAACAAAAACAACCCCCCCAAAAAACAAACAAAACAAAAACAAAAAACAAAAGCAGGTGGATGATTCATTTTTGTTAATACATTCAATTAAATTTTCATTCGTGCAACATAGTTTGAACCTTTATAGAAGACTTTGATTCAAGGTAGACCACACAGATACTACACTCTAATCCAACTTGAATTTCCGATAAAACAAAGACAAAGAAAATAAAAGAACGAATATATATATATATATATATATATATATATAAATGTGAGTGTGTGTGAGAGAGAGAGAGAGAGAGAGAGAGAAAAGGAATACATCATTATAAAAGCATTTATCTTAAATCAGTAAAGTGCTCAACTACTGACCAGTAGAGCAAGATAAAACCGAAAATAAATTATCTCACCTCATCAAGTCAGTTTCATTAGTAAAAGTTTCTTGTATCTGAAAAAAAGTTCCAATCCTCAGATTGTTTTTTTTTCAAAGAATTGTAACTTAATGATTTCGACATGAGGTGAGATCATTTATTTTAGGCTATAAATATGTGTGTGTATTGCACAAATTCAATTAAAATGATCATTTATATATATTTTCGTTTATTTTGACGAAGAATAAAGAATTGTAAACTACGTTGATAAGATGATGTCATTTTTACAAAAGCATTCACACTTTGTTTTTAGAAACATTTTTAGATTTCAGAGTAACTAAAAAACTACAACAGATTATTTTACGGTAGTGTCATAATTTAGATATTAACAAAAGTTTTCAATACCCCACCATACTTTTTTTCCAAGGAATAAAATAACCAGTTTCTCATTAGGATTTTTCCTTTAAACAAATAAGGATTACGTTGTTGACAAATAACTAATTTTTGTTAGGACATCGAAACGAGGTTAACGAAAGCATGGACAGCTATCAATAGGCTATCGACTATATGGAAATCAGACCTAACAGATAAAATGAAACGCAGTTTCTTCCAGGCAGCGGTCACATCGATACTGCTATATGGATGCACTACATGGACGCTAACAAAACGGCTGGAGAAGAAGCTAGATGGCAATTACACAAGAATGCTGCGTGCAATCCTGAACAAGTCCTGGCAGCAACACCCCACAAGACACCAACTGTACGGCCACCTGCCCCCTATCACGAAAACTATTCAAGTTAGGCGAACCAGACATGCAGGACATTGCTGGAGAAGCAGAGATGAACTCATAAGAGATGTACTCTTATGGATCCCCACACACGGCCGCGCAAAAGCAGGACGACCAGCACGAACGTACATTCAGCAGCTATGTGAGGATACAGGTTGTTGTCCTGAAGACCTACCTAGGGCGATGAACGATAGGGAGGAGTGGCGAGAGAGGGTCAGGGATATCCATGCTGCCAGCACGATATGATGATGATGATGATGATAGATAATAATTATTGGTAGATATTGACAAATTAATCGAGTGTCATTCAATGGGGTAAGACGAAATATTGCCAAAGGAATAAGCAACTGGAAGCATTGGTGACAGTAGCATTTTGTTGGGTGGTTTGAGTTTTATGGCATATCAACCTTTGTAGGTTACTTAACGCCAAATCCATTTTTATGTAAATAATCAGTTCTATTTCAAACGATTCTGTTTAGTATGAGTACACAGTTTAATTGAGAAAAAACATTTCTATTTCAAATAATTCATTTTATTCAAACAGTTCTAATTCAGCTAATTCAGTTTAGTACAGATTTTGTTTACACACAGTTACATGTCAAAACAGTTCTATGTTAAACAATTCAGTTTAGGGTAAATAGAGTTTCAACATCAAAAAAACAGTTCTATTTCAAATAATTCAGTTTAGCATAAGCAGGCAGTTTAAATGTAAGTACGGTTTAATTGTCAAAAACATTTCCATTCAAAGCTGTTCAGTTTAGCATAAGTATGCAGTTAGTTCTATTTAACCCTATCATGTACTACCACGCCGGGCCAGAATGGACCTGGGAGCAATGGCAATAAAGGGGTACTCTGCATCACTGGAACCTCACCATCAGATTGTTTGGTGTCATATCCAGGACACTCATCGGGTGGGGATCGTATCCCTCCGCAGAGGTGCAGTCGGTGTATTTTACAGCCCCAGCCGACTGGGCAACATTTTTTTTTAAAGAAATGAATTGTAATCGTGATAAAAAGACTCAAGGTTTTATTCATAATGAGAATAAGAACAAAAAGATGTCAGGCTAGCTAACCGGTTTCGATCCTCGCTTAAAACAGCTAAACTGAAAATAATATAGGATTAAAAAAACAAAAAACAAAAAGAAATATGTAAGATACAGAAAAAAATGTTGCATTGAAGACAATATCGAAATATTGAGTCCTAGCGGACATTCTCTCTGTTTACAGAACGTCAGTCTGCCACACAAAATATGAATAGTCTCCAATACGTTTAAATGGAATACAGAGTGTGTTAACACTAAATTTGTTCGCAGAGTCACGGTTTTAACCTTCTTTACTGATCGCTGCGCACAGAACTTTTTCTTTACAGGGGAGTCATTGTATTTCCACTTTATACTCTGCCTTTTTGACTCAAACTGGCAGTGACAAATCCATGTTTAGCCCTTTTGTAAACATTTTTTAGACTAAAACATGCTTCTCCGTACACATCACACATTTATCGGTAAATTTAACTTAAATTAATTACACTTCTTTTTAACCAGCTCATTGGCCTAGTGAGTAGAGTGTTCGCCAATGGTCCAGGAGACCTGGGTTCAATTTTAGGTCACGACATAACAAAGACTTTAAAAATGGTACTTGATACCTGCTTGCTTAACACTCGGCAATATAAGGTGCGTATCGAGGATGAAGTGGAGCAACCAAGAGAATGGAGTTGCGCCCTCCCTGACATCTCGGTGTAGTAGCTATTGAAATGGGAGCCTTCTGGTCGCCCTCGACTACGGTCGCCAACTTACTTACACTTCTTAGCCAAGACTTTAATGACAGACTTCTACGCATGACTGATTTCCCATGATTTCGAATAGGCTCTAAAGAAATATTTCTGCGTGATTAAAATAACTTTTGCTATGCAGACTTTACATATATGGAAATAAATTCTGAAAAAACAAAAAATGTATTTTGCTTTAACCCCCCCCCCCAGAAAAACTACCCCTTATTTATTGAATGACTCTCGTAACACATAATGTTCTATTTTGCACACTAGTTGTAAAATTCTTAGAAAATTATCTTCCAGCATTTCCAGTGGTCTCGCAATTGCCAGAATCTAACATAAAATAAATACCTGTGTTTCCTCTGATGATGGTGTAAAGAAACATTGAAATATCACAAAACTATATTATTTGCTTAATAATAACAGACCTGCAAGAATGCATTTTTTGAGAAAATCTTTGAAAGTTAGTCGGATTACCTGGTAATTTCCTTCTGATTTTTTTGGAAAACAGAAAAGACACTGGTCGTCTAAACAGGTGACATTCTTGACACTCAGCTGGGCAAAGCTCCCTGCAAACTGGTAAACCAGATTGCGAGTGTCTGGCTTACCCGGATCTGTGCATTTCATAAAGACAGCCCCACACCTAAGGGTAGAGTCACTACTCGGAAATGACCCATTGTATGTTGGAGTGCACACGGCACTCTCGTTACCTGAAAAACAGAAACAAATTGAATGGTGAACATCAAGACATAATTCTGATAAAATGTCTTAATCTTCTGTGTTAGCATTAATCTTAACGGCATGTCAACCCGTCTTGGGTTATTTTATGCCAAGAAGTTAGGGAATAGCGCTCATAGTACATTAATAAACGCATTTTTTCTTTAGAGATTTTGGCACACAGAGTCATACGATATCACGTAGGGGGTGTCCTCGTGGTGTAATGGTTAAAGCACTGGATTGCGGAATCGTAGTACGCGAGTTCGAACTCCAGTCGCGCTATTACGTCCACTTTCGGACAAGTACCCTAGGGAAAAAGTATGAATCTCCTTATCCAACCAGCTTTGGGTGAAATAGTACCACGACTGTTCTTCTACAAGGATAGATTTGGCAATGAGTAACCCACTAAAGTTGATATGCCATTAAACAAAGATATCAAGTATCCCTCATACAAATGATTTTGTATGTTTTCAAATAATCTTATTCCTACAGAATAATAATAATTATATGGTTTCAAATAATTATTTCGATTTAATAATAGTCAATTGTTTTTCGCAGTTTTATGGTTTCAAGAAACTATATATGTCATCATCAGGACGTGTTAATAGTAAGGCCTTCCTTGACTCTGATATGTTGACTGCATCTATGCAGAGTGATAAAATCCCCTCCCAACAAGTGTCCTGGACATGACTCTAATTCATCTGATAAGGAGGGTCTACTTTTGGAGCTTTGGAGAATGTGGAGTACCTCTTCATTGCTATTACTCCCAAGTCCACTCAGATCTGAAGTGGAAGAACCTGTTAGGCTTCTAACTATAGGTAAAATAGAACTGATTAATCATTCACAAGACTTGAAGCCATTTCCCCCTGATATTGCTAACAGTAATCATTTTATTTGATAAAATTATTACTGTTAGCAATACCCGAAAAAAAAAAAAACAATTTAACAGTGTGCAAAATAATCAACTGTGGACCGTGTAACAATTGTTACTTAAAAACAATTTGTTCACAAATTATATATATATATATATATATATATATATATATATATAGGACTGGTTATTAAAAAACGTACAAGAATTTGGCTTAGTTAAGTTTGGTTTTATGATATATCAATCATTGTTGGTCATTTAATGCCAAATCCTCTTTTTACATACATATTAAATATATGATTTGCAAATACATTTTGTTGATACACACAGTTAAATGATCAAACAGTTCATTTTCTAACAATTCAGTTAAGCATAAATCAACAAATTTAAAATGATTATGTATCACTGACAATTAAATTAAACATCAGTCATTTGTTTACACACAGTTAAATGGTCAAATAATTCTATTTCTAACAATTCAGTTTAGCATAAGTCATTTGTTTGCAGACAGTTTAAATGTCAGTTCTATTTGACCCATGGATCAGAAGCTTTTAAGGTGCTGCCACTCCAGGTCAGAGTAGACATGGGAGCAATGAGAAGAAAGGGGTACATCACATTCTCCAAAGCTCCTGGGCTGGAGTCTCACCATCAGATAAATGTATATACATGCACACACATATACACACACCTATATATATATATATATATATATATATATAAGAACCAGCCATCTGATCTTATGGGTAGAGTGTTCGCCAATGGGTCCGGAGTCCAGTCTTGGCGTCGCTGTGCTGGGACATACTTCGGTCGGCCGTGTGGCTCGGTACACGGATCAGGTCGGTTGTGTCTCGGTTCCAGTGGCAGTCGGTCGAAGCCGTCTAACATGGATTCCAGGAAGCCGGCATTCATGTCACGCGTGCTAAGACCGGCTTCCTCGAACCTCAGGTAGACGTCCTCCCAGGCTCTTATCCTTTTATCCTCTATGGAGAGGTTAGGTTTGCCACCTGGCGCCTGAGGCGCCTCCTTTCTTTAGGGTAATGCCTACGTGGCCCGAGGCATTTTTGGAACCGCCAGGCGTGTCTTGGCTACGGTTTTGCATCTGGACCCACCTAAAAAAAGCCTTGTGCCACACTTGTCTGGTCGGTCGGAAGTAAGACAAATACCGAGACTGGGGTTCAATCCCAGGTTGAGTCACACCAAGGACTTAAAAAGTATTACTTGATACCTACTTGGTAACACTCTGTAATATAATGTACGTATCAGGGTAAAGTGGAGCAATCCAGAGAAAAGAGAAGCACCCTCCCCTACACCTCGGTGTAGTAGCTATTGAAAAGAGAGCCTTTAAATCACCGTCGACTATAGTCGCCGAATGTATTTACTTTATATAGATACACATACATATATACAGTCATATATATTCATACGCACACACATGGTGAAATTTGACCTGTAAAATTCTACTGACCACTTTGTTACGGATTAATCGCAACACAATTTTTACCAAGATAATCGGTCGTCTTGCTGAAAGAGTTAAGAGTTAAGATAATGTCACAGATACTTACTATTGTAGCGTGCACAATCCTCACTGGGTGTTTCAAAATATTGTGTCTTTGTGTATGACTAAAGTGGCTTACTTACCTGGTGTTGTAATCCTGAAGAAGTTCGAAGGCACAAGAATATGAAGGTTTCCCACTTCGGCAAAGATCTGAAATGTATAGTTTTTTAAGGGATGCAGATTATTGATCTGTTGTTTGTGTGTCGAACCTGTGAACTCAAAACTGTAAATGTTTTCTGCCTCAGAAATATTCAGTTTGTAAGCTTTAATAGTTTCTGCCGAGGAGAATTGCCATGATACATCCACTGTTGAAAAATTCAAACTTCTTACTTTCATATATGGGCCAGGAGCTGAAAAAAGATTGAGACCGATTTGAACCTATTATATTTTTGGTTGGTTGGTTGGGTTTTATGGTATATCAACCTTTGTAGGCTATTTAATGTCAAATCCATTTTTATATAAATAATCAGTTCTATTTCAAACAATTCAGTTTAGCGTGAGTACACAGTTTAATTCTCAAAAACATTTCTATTCCAAACTATTCAGTTTAGTCAAACAGTTCTAATTCAGCTAATTAAGTTTAGTATAAGTACAGATTTTGTTTACACACAGTTAATTATCAAAACAGTTCTATATATAACAATTCAGTTTAGTGTAAGTATACTTTCAAAGTCAAAAACAGTTCCATTTCAAATAATTCAGTTTAGCATAAGCATGCAGTTTAAATGTAAGTACAATTTGTCAAAAACATTTCTATTTCAAGCCACTCAATTTAGTCAAACAGTTCTAATTCAAACAATTCAGTTTAGCATAAGTATGCTGTTAGTTCTGTTTAACCCATAGATAGGGCCCTATCAGGTGTTACCATTCCGGGCCAGAGTGGACCCGGGAGCAATGGCAATGAAGGGGTGGTCCGCATTCTCTAAAGCTTCAGCATCACTGGAACCTCACCATCAGATTGTTTAGTGTCATATCCAGGACACTCGTTTGGGTGGGGTGGGGGGTCTTTACCCTCTGCAGAGGTGCAGTCGGTGTATTCTACAGCCCTAGACGACTGGGCAATTGAATGTATTATAATAAAGGTGCATGTATATATATATATATATATATATATATATATATATATATATGTATATATAGGAATCAACAGTTCGTCACACGCGTAATGCAAAGCTCTTCTAACGAATGGAACACTTCGGTCTCCGATAGTGTAAAATGTAAACGAAAGGAAGTTAATACATATACGTTAAATTCCCGAAGCAAAAAGGTCAGGTTACTTCGTGTGTTTGTTGTGTAAGAAGTCATTTGCAATATGATCTCAGAATATGTGCGCTTTCGAGTGTTATTCAGTTGGTGTGCATAAAATGGACCTTTGCAAGAAACAGTAAGGTAAGGAATATAGTCGTTGAACTTTCGTTTGCTTTTGTCGGTTATAGGACACAAGAAACAAGTTTCGTGGTACCGGTACGGTATTTCTTGGCTAAGTAACTGACGTTGTACAAAGTATTGATCAATCCCTCTTCCATATTTGGCAGTGTTCACGACTATTACTATTTACGAATATAAAAAGGGAGAAATGAATAAAAAAGAACAACAAAACACTTAAAGCATAAATAAATAAATAAGATCTGAGAAATCAGACGACTGCATATGTTGTATAGCCACATACATAGATATAATACATGCAGAAACATAATCAACAATAATGACGTACGAACACACTTCTTTAGGAAAACATACCTCTCACACTTTATTCTCGAAAGGGTTGCAAAAGGGTTGTGTGTGAGAGGTGAGTTGGAGACGGGGACAGACTGCTACATATTGACCCAATAGTTCTTCTTTCGCATTCTGGCTGTGGTGTTCAACCGGGGTCCTGAGGGCCCAAGTCCTCTGTGTGGCGCTGGCTCTCACTACGGCATTTTATCCCCAACTGCGACTGGAACTCGAACTGTGACTGCAACTCGAACTGAACTCTGCCTGCCTCGGACTCCAACTAACTCAAACCGTCTGTGGCACCTGGTTATATAATTGTTTGACATCCCCCTGCTTCCCGTGGGCGTCGCATCAGCACCGAATTCAACCCGTCCACTGATCAAGGTGATATTCCGATATCTTCGACCGGATGCACCTGTTTCTTGATTGACGGCTAGGTCGAAGGTCAATATGCTTCACATAGAGATAAAAAAGAATTATCTTCTCTTGGATTTGAAGGCGTACCTTTGGACATGTCGTATTCACATGTCAATCCCATAATTTAAATCGGGCCCTTTTCTCCCACGTTCTTCAGATGGTAAAGATGTGGTTCTTTCACCACTGTTCTTACCTTTCATCTCTGTTCATGGACCATACTTTGCCTTGGCTCGGCTTTGAAACATAAGGCCCACATGGCGTTTATCTTAAAGACGACAAGTAAGACTTTTTACTATTTTGTCTCCTTAATATACCACTTATTCATAAAACATGTTGACATCTTATCTGATGGGACATGTTTGTATATTCTTGTAATACTTCTTGGATTGGTTTCTTTGTTTAATGACATATCAACCTTCGTCACTTGTTTAATTCCAAATCGATCCTTGTACATAGTAGGACAATAATTGTACTATTTAACCCATAAATGGCAGAATAAGAGGTCCACACCTTTTCAAGGATATTGTAATACTTCTTGTATGTTTATGATGTAGGTTTTATATATTCCAATATGTGTGAATAAATTTGTTCATCCTTCCGTCTATTCAGTGTTAGTGCACCATTGGCTATACTAATACTAATATTACACCTTTGTGAGTAGGAATGTGACTAAATATCTACCCTGGCGCCAATCCCTCCAATAGCACCTACAATTTTTTTCCATGAATTCATTTAACAACCCATTTTTCCAAGAAATTCAGCCTTTGCTCGAATAACATCGTAACACACACATACATGAAAAAAGATCTTACCTATGATATAAGGAATTTTGGTAGTTCCAACATCGCCAAATTCATCCTGAACATTTAGCTTGAGATAATATCTTCCTCTTGGATACGGTGGCGTTCCAGACGCCAATAACTGAGGACCTTTTGTCATAAAATTTAAACCTGTGTAAAAAGAAAATTAGAACAAACATTTCTAAATGACTCATTTTTAAGTTAACTAACTGAACACTCTGAAATTTGATAGTTTAATTGATCTCAAAATTTAACAGCATGTATCGAAAAAACTCAAAATTCGATGTTAATTTTTTTTTACTTTTCTGGTATAGAAATACCATTCTGTGCTGCCTAGTCTTGTACTCCTTTAGGGCAAGTTTGCTTGATTCATTATGTAACCGTTTCTTTTTTTATTTACGCCTGAATTTTTCTTACCAGCATGAGTTGGTGGTCTTTCACAAGATTCTGAGTGACAGAAAGCTTCCTCAGGTCCAATATTCTTAATTATTCGTCCGATTTTTAATTCCTCCAATATTTTTTCTATGCCTTTAGGGTAGCTTTCCAAGCGCATCAATAACAATTGCCGTGAGCCCCATGTCCTAGCTTTTTCAGTTCTCTAGCAAGGTCGTAGTATTCTTCTATCTTTTCGTTTTATTTTATTTTCCTCGAGGACGGTAAAATTCTACTACAGGACAAATTCTTTTCTCTAAGTTAATGAACACTAGGTCTGGTTTTCTGGGCGGGATTAGGTGATCCGTTTATATCTCAAAATCCCAGAGAATTTTGCGAGTCTTATTCACAAGGACGAATTCTTGTTTCTGATTATTCAATTTGCTAGTTTAGTCAAATTTAATTTCTAGCAGAATTATTATTATCATCATAGTTATTATTATACTCCTTATGAGTTTTTAAACCCAGCTTTAGAAGATAGTCTTTCACTGGAGTCTAAGAGACAACAAATCCTCAAGTCTCAAGGACTCTCCTCAGTATTCTGTGTATTCTCAGTATTGATCTCACCAATGCTGTAGTCTGGATAGTCATAATTTGTCCTCCGATTTCTAACTCTTCAAGTCGCCTTCCCAAACTCGCCAATGACAGTTGTTAACACCGTATTTCTCATGTCCCACAGCGTTCTTAGTTCTCAGGCAAGGTCAAAGTCTTCTGGCTGAGATTAAGGGATCTATTTGTATCTCAAAACCTTAGAGAATTTTATGCATCTCATTCTCTAGGGACGGATTCTGGTTTGTGCATATACTATTTGATAATAGGGTCTAATTTCAATTTTTTGCATAATGCTCAGTGGAACACCTTTCCCACCCAGTCGTATCTCATCTTACACTCCTTTTGTGCTAGTTTGCTAAAATCGCTTGTTATATGATCTTTGTCGCCGCATAATCTGCGCTTGCAATTCTCTTGCGCATTATCGATCACCAATGGCCCGGGGGACTGGGGTTCAATCCCAGGACTAGTCATACCAAAGTCTCAAAAAATGGTACTTGATACCTCTTTGCTTAACATCATTATAAGGTGAAGATCAGGGGTAAAGTAGAGCCATCAAGGGAAAGGAGTAGCACTCTCCCCTACACCTTGGTGTAGTAGCTATTGAAAAGGGAGCCTTCGGATCACCCTCGACTATGGTCATCAAGTTTACTTTCAAATATATATATATATATTATAAGCCTATCCTTAGCACATTGTTTTGTGCTGCTATTAGAAGAGATTGAGTTTTTTCTTTAGGTTTCCCTTTTTATAACTGGTAAAGTACCCTTAAAATTAACGAGATTATTTACACATAGGTCGGCACTTCTGCCTGAGATCAATGAAGCACTCCTCTACTTTTCTGCCAGAGATCAGAATGTAGCATTCCTCTACTTTTCTGCCACAGATCAGAATATAGCATCAATATCTTATAATAAAAAGCAACAAAAACAAGATGAAGTCAAACTAGTAAAAAATAAACAATAGTGAAAACGTTTGATTTAAAGAATTTTGAAATATACCTACAACATTTCACCAGTGACACTTATGATTTGTAAAACTAAGAGATTCTTTAGATTAGCAAGTTAACATTTGTTTTAAGATTAAAAGACAATTTTTAAATTCAGGGGGAGATAAGTAGGAATACATCAACAACAGTTTTAAGTGTCTATGTTAAGCTTAATCTGATAACATCACAAATATGGTTGTATTTTATGGCATATCAACCCTTGTAGGTTATTTAATACGAAATCCTGTTTATATATAATTATATTGATTAGTTGGTTGTATTTTATGACATATCCACCCATGTAGGTTATTTAATACCAAATCCTGTTTATATATATATTTAATATAAAGAAAAATTATCAGAGTAATTTAAGTAGGAGAGATTTAATGAAAAGCAAAGTCGACATTATAGCGTTTCGGTTCGAATGAACCATCATCAGGGCTATGAGGGATGATATTAGTGATGTTAAATCAACGATGGATGTTTAAAAATGGAAAATAAAAAAACCAGGGAAAATTTGTATAACAAGAAAAAGTTGTCCGTTTAATTAGTGAATCAGCGTTTGTTGTTTAGAGTTACGTCATTTGACTTATTAGGAATATTGTGTAGAATTTATGTTCCGTTTGTTTATCGGGAAAGATTTCGAATTAAAAGGGAGGAAGAAAGAGAAAGCATAAAACTATGATAGCACCAGGAGTGGCAGTACCACCTTGAGCTACCGAAACTGTGTTATCACCCTGGTTGGCGGCTGATGAGGTTAGGGTATTGCACGTGCTTTCACACGTTGTATGATGAAAAAAAAAAAAAGAAGAAAATATGTGGAATATATTAACTAAAGACGGAATATATTGTAGCTATTTAAAATGGATTTGCTCAAGTATATATATATATATATATTGGTTGTTTGTATTTTATGGCATATCAACCCTTGTTGGCTATTTAATACCAAATCCAGTTATTATATATATATATATATATATATATGTTTTACAAACGAATAATCTACAGGAAAACAGTATTAAAGGAGCCAGAGCTCATTTGTTTGCACACAGTTGAATGGTTTTAAGTATTGTAAATGATTTGATATTTCTATTTGATCCATAAACCTAACGTGGGACCTTAACATGTACTACCACTCCGGGTCAGAGTGACCCTGAGATTAATGGCAATGAAGAAGTACTCCACATCTTCCTCAGTTCCAAGACTGGATCCTCTCTATTCGATGGAATAGGGTCATATTCAGGATACTCGTTCGGAGTGGACTATTAAACCTCTACAGAAATGTAATCGGACTACTCTACAGCCCACTGGTCTGACTGCAAGAACGTGATACTCATCAATTATCAAAGAGACGAGCATATCAATATTTCTCCAAAGCAAGACACCTATGTATTCCGAACATTTCAGTTTCCTGAATTAATTAGGCACCTAGTTTCGACTAGGCTACCTTCGGGTGGGCGAGCTGCATTTTTGTCTCCTTTGTCCCACTTGTACGGCACTAGACCATGCGTCTAGTTTAAGCCGTTAACTGGCATACGTGCCCGGACCCACATTTGGGTTCGTGAAACTGCTTGCCTCATCAGGCTCACATTGCACTAAGTGAGCCAATGAGCAGCACAGACAAGCAGGGTTCGAGTCTCGGCTCGTTCCGGACCTTCCCCTCCCCTTTATCCCCACTTTAATCGGCCTTCGGGCTTTTGACCTTGTGTCAAGTCGTGTCTGGTGGGAGGCAGCGACAAATACTCGAACATTTCAGGTTCCTTTCATTATTTTAATAGCAAAAAAAAGACTAGAATTGTTGGAAGCTAAAGAGCCATGTTTCTCTCCTTTGATGTCTTTTTTGAAAATCTAAGAAATTATGTATATATATTTATATATATATATAGTATTATTCGGTCCAGTTAAACCGGAGTTAGGAGTAATTCCATCAGGACAAAAAACCCATTCAACTGTGAACATTTAAATTTTCCTGGTAAAGAGCTTAATGTAACTGACATTACAGAGCAATAATTTCTTTAAGAAAAAACAAAAAACGGTCACATTAGGATTATAAATTTATTTCCATCCTGTTATGGGTTTTGATATAAATCAAAAAAACAAAAAAACTAATAGGACTTCTTCAAATCTTATGGATCTATTTGCAGACAAATCTAAAATCTAGGGTGAGGAATCTTTGAACGACTCTCGTAGAGGGAAATTAGCAAAAATGGTTTGACAAATTGGATTATTTCTTTCGTGTTATTTATTTTTTGATTGTTCTCAACTAGTTGCGAACTCACGTCATTGACAGGAGAAAAGTTTTTGAGAAGAAAAGATTTTCTTTTAAGAAAGTTTTTAAAAGCATTAATATTCTATAAGAGAAACGGCGAGAAAGTAATTAGTGATCTCGCAAATCTATTCGTTGAATGGAAATTATTTTCTGGTTTTGAAGTGTCTTCAACTGACCATTCTATTAAAAGTCATGTCACTCAAATAGGAAAATTATTTATCAACAAACTTTAAATAAGCAAAATATTATTTCCAGTATTTTAGTTTATTTCCCTCATCCATCAATACACACATAAACACACACACATATATATATATATACACACACACACACACACACACACACAATTGGCCAAGTGGGTATAGGGTTCTCCAGTGGCTCAGCAGACCAGAGTTCAATCCCAGACCGAGTCATACCAAAGACTCAAAAACAGCCAGCATTATAATGTACGTACCAAGGTTAAAGTGGAGCAACCCAGGGAAAGGAGTGGCGCCCCCCCCCCTTCACCTCGGTGTTGTAGTTATTGAAAAGTGAGCTTCGGGTTACTCTCGATTACTGTCGCTAACTTTACTTGTATATATATATATATATATATATATAAATTACAAGCCTATCGGACGAACAAAATGTGACATAAGGTCAATTTTGAGCGGAATTTAATAGGTTTAAATTCAGATTTTTCCTTCTCCTAGACTGGTTGCTATATCAAGGATAAAGACCTCAGTCTTCCCAACTATTTTTCCATAGTTGGGAGACAATAGTTTGAGGCAGACCTTTCTCATGGGGATTAACGCTATTTGAAAATCAAAATGCCTTATTCAGAATTAGAACTCAGATCACCCTGCCCATTTCCAAGTACTTTGACCATTATACCACGACCGTTACAATATATATGTGTGTGTGTGTGTGTGTGAGTGAGTGTATGTGTGTATTAGTTTCGCATATTTTTAAATAAAGAGTATTCAATATCGGTGATAGAGCATAGGTAGGTCTAAGTTTGAATAGCGTAGACAACCAGTCAACAGAACTAGGTGACTGTCAGTTTCACGCCTACGCGATCATTGAATTATATATATATATATATATATATATACACAGTGCACAATATATGGGATAAAGTATAATTTATAACTCAGAACTTAATAGTCTATTCAACCAGGGACTGCCTCCAGTCTCTCAGGCAATTGGCGAACTCTAACCACTAGGCTAATGGACCGGTGTGTGTGTATGTGTGTGAATATAGATATTAATCAGATCATTAGCATAATGGTATGAGTGTTCGCCCCTGGCCCGGGAGACCGGAGTTCAATCGCAAGTCGAGTCATACCAAAGACACAAAAAATGGTATTTGATGCCTCCTTGTTTAACACTCAGCATTATAAGGTACAAATCAATATTGAAAAGCAAGTCTTCGAGTCGCCTTAGACTACGGTCGGCCAACTTACCTACTTATTGTTATTCATAGTTTCATGATAAGCAGACAAACTAGATACCAAAAAAAAAAAAAAAAAAAAATCAGACGTACAAGTGGAGCAAGAGATAGAGGACAAAATATGAAACCAAAATAAAAGATTCTAATAGAAACGAACATTACAACGGGATTAATAAAGTTTGCATCGCCGATTTTTTTAGTTAATGTTTTATGTATAAAACTTTTCGTTCTTACCAGAATTATTCGGCTGTACATTGAAAATAAAAGGTCCAAGCCCAGTCCTCTGTAAACAATGGAGACTTCCAATCACAGATTGGTTATATTTGACAGATGTATATAACCACAGAGACTCTGTGGTTTGGCAGAGAGGAGAGGAAAAAATCAGATTCAATTTGGTGTTCATAATAGCTGACAAAGGTGGGAAGCCGTTGTCAGTTGCCTGTAAAAAAGAAATTTTAAATTAAAAATTGGATTGATTACAATGAATCTTAGAACATGTCCGAACAAAACATTGTATAAATTAAAAGAAAGTTGGGAATAGTTCGGTTGGTAGCGACTCTAAAAATGGACACGAGGATTGGGGTTCATATTCGAGGTTGCCGGAATTATTTTGGTTATTTATTTGCTGGAAAAATGTTAGCAAAAAAAGTTTGTCTAATTGCCGTGTGGGATATTTTAATATTAGCTAACAGGAAGATTGGATTATCATTGAAATATTATGAAGGTAGCAATAAAAAAAAAACTGGCTCCGAGGGAAGAGAAAGAGACCATGAAGGGTGAGGAGAACAGGAAAGGGGACTAAGACACGATTGGTTGGTGTTTCATGGCATATCAATTCTTGTGGGTTATTTTATGCTAAATCCTATTACTTTTATATAAGTTGGCCGACCGTATTCGAATGCAGCTCAAAGGCTCCCTCTTCAATAGCTACTACCCCGAAGTACCATTTTTTTAGGCAGAATAGTTAGTGTTCACTAATGACCTGGGAGACTAGGGTTCAATGCCAGGTCGACTCATATCAAAGACTCAAAAGTGGTACTTGATGCCCCCTTGCTTAACATTCTGCATTATAAGGTACGGATCAAGGCTAAGTGGGGAAAAATCCAGGGAAAGGAGTTGCACCTCCCCTTCACCTCAGTGTAGTAGGTATTAAAAAGGGCAGCCCTCGAATACGGCTAATTCACATTATATATATATATATATATATATATATATATGTGTGTGTGTGTGTGTGTGTGTGATTTGTTAGCAAATGGGTAGTTTGTAGTTAACTTTATTTTTAAACGATTGGGTGAGTTCATTTTTTTGCACACAGTTAAATGGTTTTAAGTATTTATATCTAACACTAATAATTCTTTCTTATATTATTCAGTTTATATGGTTTATAGTATTGCTATTTCATAATAGTAATTCTATTTATCAAGTATTCTTATCTAATACAAATAATTTGTACATGGTTTCAAATAATTAATCATATTAAACTTTAGTAAATGATTGAACAGTTTTATTTCACCCCGAAATAAAACCCTAACACATTTAAATATATATGATTTGTAAACACATTCTGTTGATAACATTTTTAAAGACGCCTGCTTTAAAGTATAGCTATTTAATACCAACTTAATTAAGGCACACAGTTAAAGTGTTTCAAGTACTCCTGTTTACCACTAAAAATTCTCGTCAATATTACACTCTCATTTGTACTCAGTAAAATGGTTCCAAGTATTGCTATCTATCACTAACAATTCAATTAAATATCAGTCATCTGTTTCCACACAGTTCTATGGTCAAACATTTCTATTTCTAACAATTCAGTTTGTAATATAATGGCCGAGGGATTTCGTTTTATGCCTTTGGGTTGAGCTAGGCTGAGAACCTTTCGGCTCAGTGCATAGGTTACTTAGGTGCAACATTAACGTAGGTGTTTACGCGCGTGCGCGCAGAGCAAACGTGTCACTCAGAGATGACACAATAGCCCAGATGGGAAACGGGGCTAGAGAGTGTGAATGACGTCACGCACCGGAAGCGCGCGGAGGATTTGGGGAATTTTGAAGAAAGTTAGTTGAGTTGACAACTGGACACCGAACGAGAAGGGTCGACTTTCGGGGCTCGCTGAGGCCAGACGAATTTGTGCGCTACGGGCGCCGCACGAGATGGGGTAGGGGGCGCAGATGGAAAAGCCAGAATAGAAAGAATGTGTATCTCTCTCCTTATGTCGAAGAACCTTTAAACTCAAAGGTAATAAAAAGTTTCGTACCGGAACTAAGAAGTCAAACTTTTTTCGTGTTTCGGGATTCCTATGTTCTATGTATATATATATATATATATATATATATATATATATATATGAATATTCCATGTACGTTTCACATATCCGTATCTGGCTATGGTACAAGTTTAGCATAAGTCATTCGTTTGCACACAGTTTAAATGTCAAACATTTCTATTTAACCCATAAATAGGACCCTTTAAGGTGCTACCACTACAGGTCAGAGTAGATATGGGAGCGATGAGAGGGAAGAGGTACATCACATTCTCCAAAGATCCAGGGCTGGAGTCTCCCCATCAGATGGTTTTGTGTCATATAACAGGACATTCATTGTTGGGGGTTTTACCCCTCTTCAGAGACGCAGTTGGTGTATTCTATAGCCCCGGCATACCGGGCTGAAATACTGGAAGGATTTTCGGATGAATTGGGGGAATAGGGAAATAGCCCAGGACACGACCAGAAGAATCGGGAAGGTGAATAAGAAAGATGAACAAAACATGATCGGGTAATTAGGAAAGGAGGCCGGATGAATAGAAGAGATCTTGACAGGATACGAAAAATTGGCTGGGATACCTGGACATGATACTATTTACCAACCCCTCCGATCGGGCAGGATATGACACAAGGTCAATTTTTAAGCAAAGTTTAACAGGTTTGAATTCAGAGTTTTCCTTCTCCTAGACTAGTTGCCTCACCAAGGCTGAAGAACCTAGTTTGTCCTACTATTTACCCATAGCTGGAGGGAGAATAATTGGACTCATACCTTTCCCAAGGGTATTAGTGCTATGTGAAATGCAATCAGTCTCGTCCAGGATTTGAACTCGTGTCACCGTGTCCATTTCCTACGACGATTACCATTACACCACGGGCACCTCCAATTTACCAACCCCTCCGCTCAGGCAGGATATGACACAAGGTCAATTTTTAAGCAAAGTTTAACAGGTTTGAATTCAGAGTTTTCCTTCTCCTAGACTAGTTGCCTAACTAAGGCTGAAGAACCTAGTCTGTCCTACTATTTACCCATAGCTGGAGGGAGAATAATTGGACTCATACCTTTCCCAAGGTATGAGTGCTATGTGAAATGCAACCAGTCTCGTCCAGGATTTGAACTCGTGTCGCCGTGTCCATTTCCTACGACGATAACGACTACACCACGGGCACCTCATGATAAAGAGGATAGGAAAGGAAAAAAGAAATAGAAAGAAAAAAAAAAGAGTTATTTTTCTTACCTGAATGCTGATGTTAACGATTTGTCTTGTATTGATTTGATTATTTGGTTTCGATAGATAAACATCTCCGGATAAAGAGTCGAGTTGAATGAACTGGACAAATGATTTAGGCGAGACGTCTACAAGGAAGAAAGAAAAACAATTTATTATGCAAATTTCCCCAAGGATACGAGAAGAACAAATAAATGTGAAAAATCTATTAAAACATTTCTTGAATGGAACTATTTTTTTCGAGTGACTTTTGTATCTATTAAATCGGACGTTCTCTTACTTGACAATCTGTAATGCTCTTGGGTCATCCACTATTTAAATATTATGAATTTGGTAAGTTAAATTTAACGGCATGTAAACCAATCTAGGGTTATTCAGTGCCAATAGGCCTGTGAAGTGGGTTAATTGTCCATTTATATTTTAGTCTAATTGACTCTTAAGTGTTTTTTACTGATTCTTTATTATACGATACCAAATATTCTGATCTCATACAAACAATTTGTACACAGATAGTTTCAACTATTCCTATCTAACAATAATATCGTTTTAGGAGGTGCCCGTGGTGTAATGGTTAACGAGTGGATGTGCCCGTGGTGTAATGGTTATCGTCGTAGGAAATGGACACGGCGACACGAGTTCAAATCATGGACGATAATGATTGCATTTCACATAGCACTAATACCCTTGGGAAAGGTATGAATCCAATTATTCTCCATAGCGTAATGGGTTACGCGCCATTCACAAAGTTGACGATTATCTCTGTCTTCAATTTTATCGGTGTTCTCCCAACTTTCTTCTTCGCCTTTCCATTAATATTAGTGCTGCCTTTCTTAGCACCGATGGACAAAGGGTTAAAGTAGCCGTGACGTAGGAAATCAACGCAAAAGAAGCGAAGAATTTGCACAAACACAATATCAGACACTCGTTCAATGGAGAATCAACTTGGACTGATGCTAAGTGATACTACTCGGCAAAACTCGGCCAACCGTTCGGCCGTGTTCGGTTTGCCTTGGCACTTGTTTGCGCAAGCGTTCTGTTTTCATCGGGTCAACTCGTCAGTTCGACCTCCGAATATTTGTTCGATCACAAAGGCATTTTTTGGCTCAATTTTTTTGTCGAGCTCTGAATTGGTCGACTAGAGAGTCATTCGATAACCGTGGTTCCATTGTATATATATACCCGAGTCAGAATTGACATGGGAGTGATGGTCTTGAAAGGGTACTCCACATTCGCCAAAGTTCCAGGCCTGGAACCTCACCACTAGATGCAGTTCAGTGTCATACCCAGGATACTCATTGGAGAGTATCTTACTCCTTTGCAGAGGAGGAGTCAGCGTATTCTACAGACCTAGTCGACAGGAAGGTGTTTACCAGGGATTATTATCATTGATTACTTGAAACTAAGAAACTGCTTGAAAAAATAAAGATTCATTTTGACATAGAATAAATCAAGAGTTGACCAACTGTAAAACCCACCCACCAAGTCTCAACATCACCAAGCAGATACTCAATCAAATTGCACTGCTTGCAGCATAACGGTTATCGTCGTAGGAAATGGATCTGGAGAATAAAGTTCAAATCCCCGACAATACTGTTGGGATTTCACTTTGTGCTGATAAACCTTGGGAAAGGTACGAATCACCCTATTCTCTCTCCAGTTATTGGTAAATAGTAGGGCGGACTGAGCTCTTAAACCTTGGTTTTGCAACTGGTCTCGGAGAAGAAAAACTAATACCCTGTCCACGAAGAGGGTTTTGTAAATACATTCGAGGATCATTAAATAAGTTTTCAGACTTTTTTCGTAAGGTCACTTTTATTGATAGTACACACATGAAACTCTAGTACCCTTCAAAGTAATCTCCTCTGGCTGCAATGCACTTATTGTGCCGTTCCAATAACTTCTGCAAGGCCCCATGGAAGTCCTCTTCTGTGAGCGTGTCCATCACCTTCGTCACAGCCTCTTTCATCTCCTCAATTCTCTCATAACGACAGCCTTTGAGCTTAGGGAATAACCAAAAGCCACTGGGAGCAAGGTCTGGACTATAGGGAAGCTGAGGAACTATCTTGATGCCCATCTAGGTCAAATAGTCTGTGACAAGGATTGAGTTGTGGACTGGTGCATTGTCCTCCTGGAAATGCCACTGACCCGATTTGAAGAGTGCCGGCCTCTTCCGACGGAATCTCTTCCTGAACTCCCTTAAAACCTCAACATAGTAACCCTAACCCTTTGGCCAATCAACTCTGGTCTGTTGACTTCCTTACTCCTCCCACACCTCTCATCATCCCTCACAGACTCTCTGGCTGCCTTAAATCTCTTATGCCACTCAAAAACTGATGCTCGATTCATGCAAGATTGTCGAAAAGCAGTCTGAAGCATTCCAAACGTTTCTGTGGCATTTTTCCAAGTTTAAAACACAATTTTATTGCATATCGTTCTTCTAAAGTGTCCTCACGTCCAGATTGCATTTTTGAAATTCACCAGCTGAGACAATCAGGCTTGAGTTGGCTGTATTCCAATTGCTGTTGTAGCTGTTCATTTGAAGCTGAAATTATAAAAATTGGTTACTCATCTCATAAGATGTATAGCAATAACATACTGAATTTTCAAGAGTCTACGACACTTTTAAATGCATGTACAAAGAAAGTTTAGAAACTTATTGAATGCACCACGTACACTATTAAATTGTAAAAAAAGACTGTAATTTGAAATCATTTTAATTTATTTTCTATCATTATCGATATTAACTAACCCCGTCGATAAGACAGCAAAAGAATTATTGCGGTTATAGAGATTGGTTGGATCAATAGATCCACTTTGCGAGGATCTTTCTTTAAACAAGATGTTTACCGAATAAATCCTTTTTCATTGGGTCGAAGTGATGATAAACTTTATGCCAGTGATGAGGAAGTGAATTCTGCAGTAATGAAGTGGCTCAAAGAATAGTCAACAGAATTTTACGAGGCAGAGATGCATGTTCTCATTTGAAGGCGGAACATTGCTATAGAGAGAAATAATGACTATGTTGAGAAGCAGGGATGTGATATGCAGAGGACCAGCTTCCTTTTCATGTATGATACATGTTCCTGTGTTGATAATTATTTCTGTACCAAAGAAAAAGGCATTACTTTCTGACTCACCCACGTATATGTGTATCCTGATCCCGGTAACCTATTAAAGCAGAGAGGTGATTTAATAGCTAGATGTAGGCATAGAAATAAATTTAGACTATAGTCCAAAATTTGAGTAGATAGTAAAAGTTAATATTTAACTATAATTTATTAAATTGGGATAAATATTTTAACATGGTTAAAGAAGTCTTAGTTTTAATAGCAGGGGTTTGTTACCTTTCAAAGAAAAAAAGACATACTAAAATTAAAATTGATAATTTTGTTTGAAATGGTTGAAATGTGGATATACATTACTGTAATTGCTAAATTGTTAATCTTATTGGTTTTGTAGTTGTCTTAATCTGAAACGAGAAGGAACCGGAAGTAGCCTTATATGGGTAAAGGCTATACATGTAAAATACAGCTTGGCTCACAATATGAGACAAGGTAAAAATTCTCACTGTGCCGTCAAAAAAGTGATGCGCCAGAAGAGATTGACCTATGAACTGCATGATAGTTATTTCCGCTCGATGATGATCACACCTGCAATTCCGAAGATAGCGGATGTGACACATCCCAATGGCCAATAATCGAAAGAAATCGCGCAGGTGTGCTTTGCTGATAATATGGGACAAGGTGAAGGTCCCACTTCAATGATGCACCGGAAGAGTGTGACCTGTGAACTGCATGACAGTTATTTCCGCTGGACGACGATCAAACAGGCCATTCCAAATGAGCGGAAGTAACACATCCCAATCGCCTGAGATCGGGAAGATTGCAGAGGCGTGGAGGCGTGTCTTTATCTCTGCGTGGGAGTTTGAAGGTAATATAAGGCCGACGAATTGAACAGAAGAAAATAGAGAAAAAAGGATCCCGCTGTTCACGAAACCTCTCTCGTCGTCACGCAGTGTGCGTTGTCTCCGCCATCGTCTCCTGACATCGAAAAGTTCAAGCCTCATTGACGAACGATCCTAATTCCTCTCCCGACTGCTCCTACTTCACACAAGCGTCCGTCGAGAAAATAAATATATATTGTTATATACATTCCGTGTTGTCGTTTGTTTGACCAGAGGGCGGAACGTAACATACACAGCTGAAATGGATTTCTTTTCTCCCTCTCCTTCCTTCCTTCCTTCCTTTGACTATCCCTCCTATCTGGTTGTAATTTATTTTATTTGCCTATTGGATCTGATGAAGTCCTATTAAAGATTATTTTAGATTCTTTGATTCAGATCAATGCTCTTAACAGGATGGAAATAAATTTATTATCCTAATGTGACCGAATATGCTTTTTTTCTTGAAATTATATATATATATGTGTGTGTGTGTGTGTGTGTAATGTGCACTCGAGGATACTTTCTGACTTGACAAATTGTTTTATTAACAGTCTTCCTTGAAATAATGTTGATAAGATTTGCTATGATTTCATATCCAGTGAAAACCACCAAAGTAAATAAGCTTTATCAGTTCAATATTGATATGAAATTTTTTCTAACTTCTGAAAAGTAGGTGACCCAACGGGCAACGGATGGTCTAGTTTTCCTCTAAGCTCACTCTCTCTCTCTCTCTCTCTCTCTCTCTCTCTCACATTATATATATATATATAGAGAGAGAGAGGTTATTTAATAGATAAGTTGAAATATGGCCTAAGGATTTAGTTGATTACAGTTGCACCTTTTCAAGGAAATCAATAATAATGGGTCCTTTCCGTATGACCTTTACAATCCACTGGACCCAGAATTTTTTTAACGGTGTGTCTGCGTGTTTCTACTCTAGAGACTGTCTTTTTGACTCAGACCCGGAGTGGTAAAATCATATTTAATCTATTTGTAAATATTTTTGACTAAAACAAAATTCGCCGTCCAAATCGCACATTCTTTTTTTAATTTCACATGGTTTGCACTTCTCAGCCACCAATAATTTAATAACAACCACCTATTTAAGCCAAGAGCACTATTTTATTTGCTGCCATTTTGAATAGCCTCCAAACAAATATTTCTTTGTGATTAAAATGATTTTTGCTATAAACCAATTCCAAATAATGTAGAATTTATATTTGTGGAAAAACATTTCTAATAAAAATATTCTCTTATTTATTGAATGGTCCACGTATGATATATATATATATATATATATATATATATATATATTGTGCAATGGTTATCGTAGTTGGAAATGGACACGGTGACACGAGTTCAAATCCTGGACGAGACATTGCATTTCACATAGCACTAATATCCTTGGGAATTATTCTCCCTCCAACTATGGGTAAATAGCAGGGTAGACTAGGTTCTTCAGCCTTGGTAAGGCAACTAGTCAAGGAGAAGGAAAACTCTGAATTCAAACCTGTTAAACTCCACTTAAATATTGACCTTGTGTCATATCCTGCCTGAGCAGAGGAGTTGGTATATATATATATATATGAGAAAGAGAAAGAGAGACTTATACAGACCCTTTTTAAATCGCTTCTAAACGCCAGCACAAGATTTTGTGTTACTGACACTTTCATGGTTATTATCA
>CAUZXS010004945.1:62500-110000 GCA_963585895.1 Sepioteuthis lessoniana
TTTGTTGTTCGTTTGTCTTTCTATTTTCTCCTGTCTCCCTCGATCGTATTCATGTGTAGGTAAAGAAATGTGCGTTACCCCCTCAGCCACTAGTTGATCACCGGCCGGCTAAGAAGAAGACATGGTTAGAAGACTGAGAAGGAAAATGTGGGGGGTGAGGGGGTAACGTTTTCACACACTGTGAGGAGAGAAATAAGAAATTCCCCCTACCCCTCCGTGTTTGAATTTACAGGCCGGCAAAGACTGACCGTTAAAAGAGGAATAAAGAATGTAGGTCAATTTCTCGCGGCCGAAGTAACAAATCCAGGTCAGAATGAAAGCCAAGAGATGTTGCACTCTGTGACCGGATGGATAAAGAAGTGGGTATAGGGACATATTGTAGTCCGAACGAATCGCCAGACAGGGTGAAGGAAGAAGAAAGAGGCTAAATGATTGGCCAGAACCCTCAAGCGGAAGTAGCAACTTTTTCGTCAGCAGAAATAGGGATACAGAATTTAGTTTTGAGGACAGAGGTCGCCGAGAGGACGCGGGATCTGATGCCAAACTCCGGGCGAAGAAGCAGAGCTGGGGTTTTCAGGACAGAAGTTGGCAATAGTTTCGACGTTGTTAATCAATAAATCTCTCCTTTTGGTGGAATTAACTTATTTTCTCTCTCTCTCTCTCTCTCTCTCTCTCCTTTTGCTTGAATTACTTCATGAATTTCTCTCTCTCTCTTTCTCTCTCTCTCTATATATATATATATACACGCACACACACATACTATCACGCACAAACGTTACTTGATGTCCATTTAATAAGTGTAAACATTAATTCATTTTTCTAAAGTTACTCTTCATCAATAAGCATCCAATAAAAAAAAAATGGAACGTTAAAAAGTTTCTTACTGAATATCCGGAATTCATTGGGCCTTTCTTAAACCACAAACACGTTTCGTTGATTTGGGAACGCAGCTTGAAGCTTGTGGAGGGGTTTTGTCCGTTGGCTAGAGTGTACATCAGATCATCTTCCCTGTCGATGCAGGGACTCACTGGGTTGGTACCTTCTTTAGAAAAACAAGTCAATTTCTGGTCACCCAATGAATCAGTAGCATTTAAAACCAGAACTTTTTCACAAACAGGCGGACGGTCAACTGTTGGTCAGAAACAGAAGGAAATAAAACAATAAAATAAAATAAAGTTGTATCGTGAATGGTTTCATGTCGGTTGGTTGGTTGGTTGGGGTTTGTGGCATTTTAATACAAATAATCAGTTCTATTTCAAACAATTTAGTTTAACATAAGTACACAGTTTAATTGTCAAAACCATTGCTATTTCAAACTATTCATTCTAGTCAAACCGTTCTAATTTAACCAATTCAGTTTAGTATAAGTACAGATTTTGTTTACACACAGTTAAATGTCAAAACAGTTCTATATTAAACAATTCAGTTTACCATGGGCGCACAGTTTGTCAAAATCATTTCAATTTCAAACTATTCATTCAAGTCAAACCGTTCGAATTCAACCAATTCAGTTTAGTATAAGTATAGATTTTGTTTACACACAGTTAAATGTCAAAACAGTTCTATATTAAACAATTCAATTTAGTGTAAGTAGAGTTTCAAAGTAAAAACAGTTCTATTTCAAACAATTCAGTTTAGCATAAGTACGCAGTTTAAATGTAAGTACACTGTTGAATTGTCAAAAACATTTCTATTTCAAGCTATTCAGGTTAGTCAAACAGTTCTAATTCAAATAATTCAGTTTAGCTTAAGTACACAGTTTAGTTCTATTTAACTCATAGATAGGGCCCTATCAGGTGCTACCATTTCGGGCCAGAATGGAACTGGGAACGATGGCAATGAAGTTGTGCTCCACATTTCCCAAAGCTCCAGCATCACTGGAACCTGACCATCAGGTTGTTTAGTGTCATTAACAGGACACTCGTTGTGGTGAAAGTCTTACCATTCTTCAGAGATGCAGTCGGTGTATTATACAGCCCCAGCCGACTGGGCAAGAATGGTTTCAAGTCACAGAAAAAGGAAAACATAAAAAAAATCAGAGGTATCATTTTCAAAATGGGTTTTAAATCTGTTAGTTGTGAGAAGCCAAATCTGGAGGGCAGAAGGGTGGAGAGGCGTTAGAGATAACGAAAATTGTCGTAGAGTCTTGAAAATTCAGTATGTTATTGCTATACATCTTTTACGATGACTGACCAATTTTTATGATTTCAGCTTCAAATGAACAGCTACAGCAGCAATTGGAATACACCCTACTAAAGCCTGATTGTCACAGTTGGTGAATTTCAAAAAAACAATCGGGACGTGAGGACATTTTAGAAGAACGATATGCAATAAAATTGTGTTTTAAACTTAGAAAAAATACCACAGAAACGTATGGAAGACTTCAGACAGTTTTTGGAGCATCTTACATGAATCGAGCATCAGTTTTTGAGTGGCAAAAGAGATTCAAGGAAGGCAGGGAGTCTGTGAGGGATGATGAGAGGTGGGAGAGGAGTAAGGAAGTCAATACACCAGAGTTGATTGGCCAAACGGTTAGGGTTAGGGTTACTATGTTGAGGTTTTAAGGGAGTTCAGGAAGAGATTTCGTCGGAAGAAGCCAGAACTCTTCAAATCGAGTCAGTGGCATTTCCACCAGGACAATACACCAGTCCACAACTCCATCCTTGTCACAGACTATTTGACCTAGATGGGCATCAAGACAGTTCCTTACCCTCCCTTTAGTCCAGACCTGTGACTTTTGCTTATTCCCTAAGCTCTGAAGCTGTCGTTATGAGACAATTGAGGAGATGAAAGAGGCTGTGACGAAGGTCAGTAACAGGCTCACACAAGAGGACTTCCATGAGGCCTTCCAGAAGTTGTTGGAACGGTACCAGAAGTGCATTGCAGCCGGAGGAGATCCCTTTGAAGGGGACTAGAGTTTCATGTGTGTACTATCAATAAAAGTGCCCATACGAAAAAGTATGGAAACTTATCGTATGCACCTCGTATAAATTGTTTTATGTGAAGAATCTTCTCGCTCATTTATCGTTTGGTTGGATATGAGATAAACTTATCGCAGATAAATTCATTCAAAGATTAAATGTAGAGTTTTCCTCACTCAAACCCTTTAGCTCTTTTTATTACATTCTTGAAATTCTGACTTTAGTCTTGGACACGAATTGGTCGCATAGAATACAATCTCAAGGCGCCTCTGGTGGTGTAATGGTTAGCAAGCTCGACTAGCAAACCTACACGAGTGAGTTCGAGTCTCATTGGGTGCTCCTTTCATATGGCCTTGTGCCACATCTAAGCAAAAAGCTTTGTAAATTTCCATAGAATACAATCTCAATTAATGCGATCGCGCCATGGTGTTCACACATGCGCAGTAAAGTTTATTTTGATCTCTTGTAAAAGTAAATCAATGCCGCGAAACCGATTCTAGAGACTTTAAAATGACTAGACCCACCCCCCGCACCAGACAGTTTTTTTTAAAAACAGATAATCTCATCAAACCTTTTGAAAGTATCGCACAAATATCAAATATACTAGGGGCTTCAAATCGAAGGATTCAAAAGTGTCATAATGTCCTGAGGTAGACACACACCAGATTAAAAGTGATATAAGAGAATCTTAATTTGCAATACAACTAATGAGTCACAATTTAGTCATTTTCAATCAAAATGAATACGTACTTGATAGTAAATGGAATATATGAATTCGTAGGAGGACAAAATGCCCCGTTTCAAATTTTTCTTAATTCCCTTTTTCCCATTTGATTGTATTTCAGTGGTAAATTGCCTCCATAATTGGTATATGAAACAAGCCGATGTGGATTTAACTCATGTTATTATTAAGAGTGTTTTTTTATGTGTATAAAATGAGATTATTTCAATTTTTTAGCTTTTAGATCTTGAAGTGAAAGTGACTGAAATAGTCAAGTATATTCTGCACTTCTCTGTGGGCGAAACATGATCAGGGGCGTGGATCAAATTACCAAGTTTTATGAAAATATCAGTCCCAAAAAATGACCATGTATGTTGGTATTTGGTAATAGCTAAACTTGGTACAAGGTCAGACGTACCCAGTGAGAATAAAATTCATTAGTAATGTTCTGAAAGCTTAGCTTGCCACTAATTACACTTCCTCTTTATGGAACAACCATAAACAGCACTCACCGTTACAAGCCAAAAGTAACATGGCTGCCTCATTGAAAAGCTAGCCAGCTAAAGCTCACCTCTTTTATTGAAGAGTGCATGAGCAGCATGTGGAGCAGCATATGGTTTGGCTCACTTTACAAGAATGAACCTATCCAACACATTTGCATGAGTGGTGTCCATTCATCTACTTATTCTCAACCAAATTACTCAGAGGTTGATCTTTGGAAGCCAATCGACTTGAGCTAACCAATATTCTACACTCTTCATAAACTAATCGCAGCACAGGGTAACAAGTATGAGAAGCACTTTGTGAGGATCAAATTCACTACTCAGTAGTAATAGATTCGGAAGAATAATTTTGCTAACCATAATTTAGTCAATTAACGTAAGGAATTTGTAACATTACGCTTAATATGGTGGCAGAACATACTTTCCGGTAACAGTGATAAAAGGGTTATTGACGAAATGAATGATGGATAAAACAAATAAACTTGAAAACCAATAACAGGAGGTTGAGTTGAATAGACGTTATCTTTTTATATATTATTTTAAAGAAATAATTGCTGTATGGATGCACAACATGGACGCTAACTAAACGGCTGGAGAAAAAGCTCGACGGCAACAACACAAGAATGCTGCCAGCAATATTAAACAAGCCCTAGTGGCAACACCCCACAAAACAGCAGCTGTACGGCCACCTACCATCCATCATGAGAACTATCAAAGTTAGACGAACCAGATCTGCAGGACATTGCTGGAGAAGCAGGGACGAACTCATAAGTGCTCTACTCCTATGGACCTCTTTACATGGCTGAGCAAAAGCAGGTCGATCAGCTCGAACCTACATACAGCAGCTCTGTAAGGATACGGGATGTAGCCCTGAGGACCTACCAGAAGTGATGAACGATAGGGAGGGGTGGCGAGAGAGGGTCAGGGATATCCGTGCTGATGGCACGACAAGATGATAATGATGATAATGTAAGATACTAGCTTAGCTTGCAACAGAGTGCCGTAGATGAACTTAACAGGTTCAATGCGGTCGCAAGATAACATCAACAAAGTGGGTCACAGGAAAGGAGGATAGCGAAGAATATAATTTATTGCCTATGGATAGAGTGACAGATATTTCTGTTCGCAGATAAGATCAACAAATTACCGGAAAAAAAACGGAAGTATGTAAGTTCCGATAACCAGCCATAAACAGAAAATACGTGAGGCAAAGAGGATGTCCATATTTCTGTTTGGGACTTGAGAGAGAATATAAGGTCTGTAATTTTGGACTGAAGGTGGAGATCCAATGGTCGTTCTAACGAAGGAGAGAGGCCCGCTGGTCTCTCAAGCAGACCTGTCAACTCCTCGTGTCTGTTCTCCGGCCGTCGCACTACTTCACAAAAACGGTCCCTGCCACAGAAGAAAGATATGTGCGAACTCGCTCTGACTGTATTTCTACTACACATAATTGTCGCCGTGGAAGAATAAAAATATAAATTACATTTTTATATATCTACGAGTTTTTCGTTGTTTGTATAGCGGTTCAATATGCGACAATAAGTGAAAACAATTTTTTTCGTATGCGTATATGTTTTTAAATTGTGTATCAGTTTTGTATTCCTTTGAAGATAAAACTTGGAGACTGATATTTTGGTTGAGTGGCTAGTGTATGTAAGGATTGTTCTTTTTGACTTCTACTCTCTTGATAAGGAGATAGTTGATATTCAGGCCCACTCAATTTTAGCGGCAAAATATGAAAAAGTTATTTTTTGAAATGACAGACATGGGTCTTTTTCTAAGGTAGGGTATTTCTATTTTAAGATTTAACGAAACCCTTGGGTTTGGGGCAGTTACAGGTTATGAAAAAGTTACTGGAAAGGACTCTTTAGCAATGGAGTGAATAAGACCGGATGAAAAATTTATTTTTTGTTCATATCGACCTATTTTAAACATTCCACAACCCATCTAACCGTCTCTGTCAAGGTGTCTCTTTTAATCGAAGTATCGTTATATCTACCTAATTATGCCTGATTAATGGCGCCAAATCCTTTTGAATAAAAGAGTTTGTAAAATGATACTAGATTCAATGATTTTCCGGCGTTTTATATATATATATATATATATATTGAGGAGGTGCCCGTGGTGTAATGGTTATCGTCGTAGGAAATGGACATGGTGACAGGACTTCAAATCCTGGACGAGACTGATTTCATTTCACATAGCACTAATACCCTTGGGAAAGGTATGAATCCAATTATTCTCCCTCCAGCTATGGGTAAATAGTAGGGCAGACTAGGTTCTTCAGCCTTGGTGAGGCAACTAGTCTAGGAGAAGGAAAACTCTGAATTCAAACCTGCTAAACTCCGCTTAAAAATTGTGTCATATCCTGTCTGAGCGGAGGGATTGGTATATATATATATGTGTGTGTGTGTGTGTGTGTATAGAATCTGATCCCTTTAAATTTATAATACTTAAAGATTCTGTTATATTGATGATATTTTACTTATATATCCACTGAAAAATGACTTGAAAAAATTACATCTACATTAGACAAAACTGAATCTACCATTTTACATATCAACAAGAAAGTTTACCTTTCTTGAATATTTCACTAATTAATAATGAAAACAAACTAGATTTTAAAGTTCATCACATATTATTCAAATGACCCAATACATTTTAATCAGATCATAAAATCAAAATAATAAGTGAAATAATTAAATATTTTTTGCATTAGAGTTTTTAGGATTTGCTTCTTCAAAGTCTTAATTGAAGAATTTGACTATAAGGAAAATTTCTTCGCAAAACTTCAATAGCCTAAAATCTTAATACGACGTTCCAAACTAAATAAAAAGAACAGCCTTATTTTTAAATATGGGTACATTTTCATACAGCTAGAAATATTTCCAATTTTCCCGTGTTGACACACACACTCTCTCTCTCTCTCTCTCTCTCTCACACACACACGCGTATATATATATCATCATTATCCTCATGTCACGCCATCAGCACGGATCTCCCTGACCCTCTCCCGTCACCCTTCTCTATCGTCCATCGCTTCCGGTAGGTCTTCAGGGCTACATCCTATATCGACACAGAGCTGTTGTATGTAGGTTCTTGCTGGTCGTCCTGCTTTTGCTCGTCCACGTGAAGGGGTCCACAGGAGTATATCACTTCCCCCATCCCACCAAGCACTAGAAACACGTATATCTGTATAAAAGTCAAGTTTAGAAGCCTAGACGACACGGAACATGTTAATCGTACTTCGAAAATACTTAACATATCCATTCCAAGTCGGGTAGAGTTAATAAAATGGTTAATGATTTATTGTCTTTTACTATATTGTCATTTAAAAATGCATGAATGATTTTATTTTTTATTTGTAAAATCACTGCTGTATACTAGCTGTGCTTTAAATGCAAAGACATTTACTGCAATTCCAAGTAACAACTGAACCTGGTCAAGATATTGTATAGCCAGGATACAACTATATGTATACATATACGTGCGGAAACATAATCAATAATAATGACGAACGTACTCACTTCTTTAGAAAAATATACCTCTCACACTTTATTCTCGAAAGGGTTGCGAAAGGGTTGATGTTGGTTATGTGTGAGAGGTGAATTGGAGACGGAGAGAGACTGTCACACATTGACCTCAAGTTCCTCTGTCTATATAATTCTTTGTCATCCACCTGCTTCCTGTGGGTGTACGTATCTACACCGAATTCAACCACGTCCACAGGTCAAGGTGATATTCCGATATCTTCGACCGGATGCACCTGTTTCTTGATTGACGGCTCTGTCGAGGGTCAATATGTTACAAAGAGAAGCTGATACTATTGGACTTTGTTAGAAACTGAAAACCAAAGTTAGCGTAAAATAGAATGCCTATAAGGATGCAAAGAACCATAAATAAGGATTTCGATAAAGTTTAAAAAGAAAGTAATTGTGGACGTTAACTAAGTTAAACCTTAATTACAGAAGGGGGTAGAAAGAGGGGGGAAAAGAAATTTTTTTTTTACGAAAGCCATGGGAAGCAGCATGGTGGACGTAAAGGCGAGCGGATAAACCTTCTGACGGTTCAACGTGACGCCAAACCAGGCCCTGGGCGTATGAATCCTACGGTTCAACTACTGCTGCTCATCTATATGGGTGGCTTCTATAGATGAGAATAAAAGCAGCCATCGAAAGATTACTATGACCCACACTCAAAAACATATATAGACAAATATTTTCACTCACATATTTATATACATATATAAACACACGTACATATATACAGGTTTTCTCAATATACATAGGACCCACGTAATAACTAATAACTCTACTAATAGTGATTCCTCCGTTCATATGGAAAAGACGTAGGCGGCACTTACCTACATCGCATTTGAAACCTGTGAAATCTCCATGACACAGACAGGAATATCCACTTTCCGGGTGATAAAAAGGATGGCAAGTGCCATCGTGCAAACAAGAACACATCTTCGTCATGCAGGTTTCGCCTAGATCAAATAAATAAAATAAAATAAAATAAAAAATAAAACAAAAGTAAAGTAGTGGCTAAATACCATCGAGACAAGCATTCATGTTGATAGCGACCCGAACTTGCCCATCGACTATTGAGAAGCGGTGACACGTAATAATAAATCCATCAGTTTGAGAGTGATCAAAGATTTATGGATTATGATCGATGGAATGATTGCAAAATACATTTTTGTCTCCCCCCACTCAAAAAAAAAAAATCACACAAAGCTGAGTGCAGGCTTAACACTCGAGTATGATGACAACACCCACTCCACGAAGACACACTCACACTCACACATATATAATTCCTTCGGTTACGCTGGGATTGGCGATAGGTCTGGGGTAAGATATCGGCTCTTCAGGAGTGCTCTGGCGAAGTGGGTCAGGATAAAATACATTTTATTGGTTAAAAAGAACCCTCACCTATACAAAAATTAGTATATAAAAAGGTGGAAGGTAGAATAGAAGAAATATAATATAAAAAGGTGTTTCATGACACTTAAGGACTATAAAAATGAATTCCCGAGTAACCCAAATTTCAGATTAATCAATTCCTCTCAACCACAAATTGGTAAAATAAGTAAAATTATTTTGCAGGACCACTGAAGATTGTATTAAATGGTTTAACAATCTAGATAAAAATTATGAATGTTCTTTGATTAAATACGATCGAAGAGAATTTTACCCATTGATTACGGAAAAAGCGTTAAAATTAGCTAAAGAATGCACTAGAATATTCGAGGATGATATGAATATAATTAAACATTGTTGCAAATCCTTACTCTATCATAATGAACTCGCTTACCTCGATTCCGTAGTCCATCGCTTTAACCATTACACCACGAGGACACCCCCTCTACCATAATGAGGAATTATAGATTAAAAAAGGATTTAGTGGAAATTTTGATAATCCAATGGGTTCACATGATTCGACCGAAATATCAGAATTGGTTGGGTACTTGTTGCAATATAAACTTTATGATATAATCGATCCAGGCTGTCATGGACTTTTTTTTATCGGGATGACGGACTGATTATAATAGATAATTGTACAGCTAGAAAAGGAAATATTATTGGGAGCAAACTACATGGTTTATTTATCAAATTCGGAATCAAGTTAGTCATTCAAGCTAATTTGAAGATTACCGATTATTTATATGTTACGTTTAACTTATACGATGGGGACAGTGTTCTCTTTCAGAAAAAAAAACGATCAATATCCATACTACATAAATGCAGGATCTAGTCCCCCTAAGAAGGTCTTTAAACAAATCCCTAATAGCGTTATACGTTTATCAACAAATTCACCAAACGAGGATATTTTTACTCAAAATAAGACAGATTATGAAATAGCCTTTAAAAAAATAATGGATATAAAGAAAAACTCGTATATAAAAGTAGAGAAGACATTACAAACATGTACCACTGTGTAGGTGGTCTGCCAAGCAGACGATCCCTTTGTCTGTTTTGGCGCGAAACCAGACAAAGGGTTTGGACTCGAGATCTCGACGTGACCGGAGTAGGAAGGGAACGCCAGCCAGAGAGTGAGACAAAGGGACTGAGAAGGAGTTGGCGAAAGGTGACGCGAATGGCGAGTCGACACCGGACAGCAGAGTGTCCAGTAGATTCCTAGTAGCTTTGTAGAAGTTTCGCTAGAAATCCACGCTAGCGTTAGTCTACATATGCGCATAGGAAATGCAGAGTGTTGCATAACTTCCCTTCTTGCGCTTGAATTAACCCAAGCATATTGTTCGTTTGTTCTTTTTCTCCCGCTTCCTTGATTGTATTTCTTGTAGCTATGAGGAAATGTGCGATACCCCTATCGGAGCCACTAGTTGATCACCGGCCAAGAAGTGAAATGGTTCGAAGAAGTGGACGTATTCGTGGGGCCGAGGGGGTATCGTCACAAATATACAGAATCGGAGTAATAATAGGAAACGGAAAATCTTATGGTTCACACCACCATATAAAATGGCTGTAGCCACAAAAATAGGAAGAGAATTTTTTTAAATATGAGGAAAAAATTTTTCCTAAGACGAGTAATTTATTAAATGCATTAAAAAAACACCGAGAAATTAAGTTACAGCCATATGCCTAACATTTCCATATTAATTAATAGAGGCAACTCAAAAAAGCTTGAGAGGAATAAAAATACGGAACTCCCTTATTGTAACTGTATAAAGAAAGAAATCTGCCCTCTCAAGGGAAGATGTCAAATAGAGTGTGTGGTGTATTAGGTTGAAGTAATCAACCCGAGCAGTAACAGTAACAATAGGAATGATAAAAAAGTGTATGTGGGTTCAATGCGAGGTCCTTTCAAATAAAGATATTACGATCATAAAAGTCGCTTCACACATGAAATATATAGACATAAAACTAATTTGTCCAATTACGTATGGGAAGTCAAAAACAAATCTGGTATAAATTCTATATTGCAATGAGAAATTGTGAAAAGATGCTGTAAATATAAAGGTGGGGATAGATATTGTAAATTATGTATGGAAGGAAAATTAACCATAGCAACATATAATAAACCAAAGGAATTGCTTAACCAAAGGTCTGAAGTATTTGATATTTGCAGACATGGGAAAAATTGGTTAACTCGTGGATAAAAGGATTAATAAAAATTGGGAAAAATTGATTAACTCGTGGATAAAAGGATTAATAAAAATTGTTTAACGTAGAAAAAAGGAAAAAAAATTTTCGGTTTCTCGAATAAAATGTTTTTTTAATAAGGGTTCTTTTTAACAAATAAAATTTATTTTATCCTGACCCACTTTGCCAGAACGATCCTGAAAAGCCACCGGGTGAAACCTTCGTAGACTCGCTCTTGGTCATATAGAAATTATTTTCATTATATATATATATATATATATATATATATACTTTTGAGTTCTTTACCAGGAAAATTTTAAATATTCATTCATGAATAATTTCTTGTCCTGATGGAATTACTCCCAACTCTGGACCAAGAATACTATATATATATATATATATATATATGCCGTGTTTCAAAAGGATGCATCCGTATTCTTAACATCTTGTCTTTAAACTAATTTGAATTTCAATATTATTTATAATAAATCCAAGTGTTAAATCTCATAACGTAAACTTTCCTCTCGCTTATTTGAATCTAAGTCACTTTTAATCCTGTCTATCAGTTTCTTTATATTTCTGCGTGGGGCTGATTGTTGGTAGTTGAAAAATATTCCATAATACACACACAAATATATATATATATATATATATGAGAAAAAGAAGGTAGAAAATTATATTGAAATGTTTCACAACAGAGATAGTTGCATTAAGAAATTAGTTTTCTGAAGAAAATATCACACACCAAAAAACTATTTAAAAACATATATATATATATATATATATATATCTGTCTGTTTTGAAATTATTTTTACAATATATATATATATATATATATACTCCCCTACCCCTGTTGGGTTGAGCTCTCAAGCGAATGAAGTAATTGTGTTGCCATTAGCGTATATGCAAGGCTCTTCATATGAATCGAGCTCTCGGTAGCCGTTAAGCGGATATATGTAAACAATAACAATTGTGATCCATAACCGTTTAAATTTGCTCTGCTGGGACTGGTTTCCTCGTGGCTGAGTGGTAGAATCTTGGATTGGCGTTAGAGTCAACCGGGTTTCGATCCCAGCTTCGGGAATCTAGCCTGTCTAGCTACACTGATGAGTCCTGATAGATCGAAACAGATCTGTCTGTGGATGACTATATATATATGTGTGTGTGTATATAAAAATAAATATAACATGTATATGCACAAATATATTTATACATGTTGTGACGTGGTCTAAAAATATTTATCCCAAGACGGGAGTTTATTTTTCGCACTTGTGAAGATAGGGCAGCCTGGCACTTGATCCCTCGCAGAATAAGTCCTAGTGAAGAGTCCTTCCTCGGGCATATAAGAACTGGCAGATAATGTGGGGGTTAATTTGGAGCTAAACCCACATTTTTTCTCTTCCTTCAACGACCAGCCGAAGTTGACCCAATTCTTTGTTTCTCTTTTAACGACCAATCTTTGACGGCTTGCTAATTCAAGCACGAGGAATAGTAGTAATCTTATTTCTCCTTTCTCAGTGGGAGACCACGTGACAGTCTGTCATCTACTTGTCCAAGATTCTTTCCGCTTTTCCCCCGGAATTTCGGTGACAGTTTCAATACATCTTATCACGCCAACTGCCGTTCTGAAACCCGGCTCTGCTTCTTCGCCCGGAGTTTGGCATCATATCCCGCGTCCTCTCACAGCGACCTCTGCCCTCTAACCTGATATTCTTTATCCCTATTTCCACTGATGAAAAAGGGTGCTACTTCCGCTTTAAGATTCTGGCCAATGATTTAGCCTCTTTCTTCTTCCTTCATTCTGTCAGGCGATTCGTTCGGACTACTATATCTATCCAGTATATCCCTTTCTTTATCCATCTGGCCACAGAGTGCAAACATCTGTTGGCTTTCATCCTGACCCGGATTTGTTACTTCGACCGCGAGGAATTGACCTACATTTCTTATTCCTCTTTTAACAGTCAGTCTTTGGCAGCCAGTTAATTCAAACACGGAGGGGTAGGGGAAATTCCTTATTTCTCTCCTCTCAGTGGTAGACCACGTGACAATGTACACACACACACATATATATATATATATATATAAATGCATATATACACACTGACACACATATACGCACACAAAAATCCTTACACACACAGATATATATAAATGTAAAAATATGCATATATATAACTAAAAACATTCATAAATATAGTAAAGTTGGTGACATTAGTCGAGGGTAGCTTATAGTTCTGAGTGTTAAGCAAGGTGACATCAAGTACCATTTTTTAAGTCTTTCGTATGACTCGACCAGGGATTGAACCCAGGTCTCCCAGGCCATTGGCAAACACTCTAACCATTATGCCAATATCCAGTATGAATATACACTAATAAATATAGTCGCGTCTATATTCTCACACACACACACACACTAGTGTTTTTGTATGTGTGTGTGTGTGTGTGTGTGTGTGTGCAAAATATTGTTTACTAAGTTTGTCTCACTGAATATTTATTAGTGAGTATTGAATTTAATCCTAACTAGGTGCACCACAAGAATAATGACTGTCATATCTAGGAAACATTTTGTGAATTACTATATTAGTCTAACATATAGATGTAATTATTATGTATATGCGTTTATGCATGAAATTTTATACGTTATATATATATATATATATATATATATATATATATATATATATTGAAGTATGTGTAGTTAGGCAGTAGTCGTTCATTTAAGTATTAAGTAATAAAGACAAATTTTGTCTCTATAATTTATTTAAGATCCTTTCAAATTGGTCTTACCACTACAACTCTTTCCAGACGACTTACAATGCACCTTAATGATTCTAGCTCCATAGCCTTACATCTTAAGAAACATTTTATTCCTAAGTCCAAGTTTCGAAAAATTTTAGTTATAATTTGATAGAAATACTTTAAACCATACAACTGCATGCAAATTATTTGTATTAGATAGGAATACTTGAAATCATACCACTGTATGCAAATCATTTGTATTAGATAAGAATACTTAATAATATTTAATTGTGTGCAAAAAAAAAAAAAAACATTCATAAAAAAGAACTACACAGAAATGGAGACATGAACGTACAATGAACGCGATTCCCTTACCTTAAGGCATAAACTAACCCTAGACAGTTGCACCTGCTATAAAAAAATCAATCAATCAAAACCAACTGATTAGACACAGCTTTTCAAATAGTAATGGTCTCGACTGTAAATACCAATGGGTTTGTGTTGACAGAATGAATGTCTAATGAGATGTGAGGTGTGATCAGGGGAAAAAATATGAGAAGTAATTGAATCCAAGAAAAAATTAATCCAAATTAAGAATAATGGGGTAGGGGTGTCCTCGTGGTGTTATGGTTAAAGTGATAGACCGCGGAATCCAGTCGCGCTACTACGTTCACTTTCGGGCAAATACCCTTGGGAAAAGTATGAACCCCCTTATCCTCCCAGCTATGGGTTAAATAGTACCACTACTGTTCTTCTAGGAGAATAGCATTGGCATTAAATAACCTACAAAGGTTGATATACCTTTAAACAAAGAAATCAAACCAAGAGTATTTGGCATTAAATAACCTACAAAGGTTGATATGCCATTAAACAAAGAAATCAAACCAAGAGTATTTGGCATTAAATAACCTACAAAGGTTGATATGCCATTAAACAAAGAAACCAAACTAAACCAAACTAAGAGTAATGGTTTAGGTAAGACTTTAAAAAAAAAGAAGAAAAATATGTTAATCAATAAATAACTTTATCAATTACATTCGGAACAAGCCTGGACAAATGTTGACCTTTTCCTTGACTCTTCTATAAGCAAGATAATGAGGTCATCAGGTGAATATTTCAAATGTGGGTTAAATGAAACGGTGGAGTATCAAGGTCACCAGACAACTGTCAACTAGGTAAACAAGGATGTTTATATTTAAAACTTATTTCGAAATTAAAAAATGGAACGTATCGATAATTTGAATGTAAGCGTATACGTGGAAAGATGTCAGTCTGTGTGGCATTAGGCATAGGTTTACAAATTTAATCAAGAGAAGAGTTGTACACTGAAGAAGGCAAGTTTACCTGAGACAGAGATTGACCAAAGGCTGCCTCAGAAACTCCCTTATATATATGTGTCATCAAGTCGTGATGGCAGCACAGAGTTCCCTGACTCATCTGTGAGGGATGATGAGAGGTATAGGAGGAGGAGAGAAGTCAGAACACCAGAGTTGATTGTAAAAAAAAAAGAAGAATTTCATGGATAAGGAATACTATGTTGAGGTTTTAAGAGAGTTCAGGAAGAGCTTCTGTCGGAAGAGGCCAGCACTGTTCAAATCTGGTCAGTGGCATTTCCACCAGGACAATGCACCATTCCGCAACTCCCTTCTTGTCTCCGACTATTTGACCAAGATGGGCATCAAGACGCTTCCTCACCGTCCCTATAGTCCAGACCTTGCTCCCTGTGACTTTTGGTTATTCCCTAAAGCTCAAGGAAAAACTTAAAGGCTGTTGTTATGAGACAATTGAGGAGATGAAAGAGGCTGTAACGAAGGTCATTGACACGCTCACACAAGAGGGCTTCCAAGAGGCCTTCCAGAAGTTGTTGGAACGGTACAACAAGTGCATTGCAGTCAGAGGAGATTACTTGGAAGGGGACTAGAGTTTCATGTGTGTACTATCAATAAAAGTGCCCATACGAAAAAAGTCTGAAAACTTATTGAAGGCATCTCGTATGTATGGATACATTCTGATCACAATATACTCATGTTAACATTTAACGTTATCAACCTATATATTAAGATCACCCCCAAAGTAGGAAACCTACCATCTTGTTTTGGATTACACCCAAGATTTAACAAAAATTTATCACGGATGACATATAACTAATCCTGCATATTACCCCATTTCAATTTGACAATAAAAATTACATCCAAACCCTGGAAACATCTATGGAACTAAAATAACACTGGCATTCGCTACCCTAGCATATCTAGAAGCAAATCTATATAAAATCATATGGAAAAACAGCAAAAATATTAAAACAAACTTTATTAGATTAAGGAAAAATACATGAATACTGGTTTCTTGTTTCGGTAATGCTCATGGATAATATTAACAATTTACAAAGAACTGCTATTTTTAGATATCTTCATAAAGAATCAAAATAGCCAAATTATCGCAGATATTAACCACAAACCCATAGACACCAAACAATTCCTCCAGTTTAAGAGTCGTCACCACAAAATCGCATAAAATCCATCCCTTAAACCTTAGCTCGTAGGATCTGCACTACAGTCTCTAAAAAAACCCCCACGACAGACTTACCTAGAAGTACGTGTGTAACACTATGTAAGTGGTCTGCCAAGCAAACGACCCCTTTGTCTGTTTTTGCGCGAAACCAAACAAAGGCCTGAGCCCGTGATCTCGACGTGACCGGAAGTGGGCAAGGGAACGCGAGAGGAGTTGGACAAAGGAACTCACAGAAGGAGTTGGCGAAGGGTGACGCGAGTGGCCAGTCGACACCGGACAGCAGAGAGACCAGTCGGATGAGATAGGGTCCAGCTGCAGTGAGGAAAGACCAGTCAAGATGAGTCAGCACTCCTCGTGGGTTGTAGAATTTTCGCTAGAAATCCACGCTAGCGTTAGTCTACATATGCACATAGGGAATGCAATGTTACATAACTCCTCTTCTTGCACTTTGAGTTAACCCAAGATCATATTGTTCTTTTGTTCTTTGTTCTTTCCTCCCATTCCCTCGATTGTATTCATTGCAACCATGAAGAAATGTGCGATGTCCCTATCGGAACCACTAGTTGATCACCGACCAAGACGTGAAATGGTTTCGAAGAGGTTGATGTAACGGGGGTGGCGAGGGGGTATTGTCACAGGTGTATCTGACAATATTAATAAATAAAGGATTCACATTAGCAGAAAAATACCTTTACATAAACTACGAACTCGTAAAAACATCAACGAAGAACCCTTACCATACGTTTCCACATCCTGGACGAGACTGATTGCATTTCACATAGCACTAATACCCTTGGGAAAGGTATGAATCCAATAATTCTCCCTCCAGCTATGGGTAAATAGTAGGACAGACTAGGTTCTTCAGCCATGGTTAGGCAACTAGTCTAGGAGAAGGAAAACTCTGAATTCAAACCTGTTAAACTCCGCTTAGAAATTGACCTTGTGTCATATCCTGCCCGAGCGGAGGGGTTGGTAAATAGTACCATACGTTTCCACATACAGCCAAAACAACTAAGAACTTTTCACAGAAATATCAAGGCGTCTAGATATGATTGCAAACATGATAAACACAACAAAAATCTTTAAAAGAAAACGGCAACTAAAAAGAACATGGAATCTTGAAATACAAGAGGAAAAGTTGTAGAGTATGTCGTAAAATCATAGAAGAAAATTCCTTTACGTTCGAAAAAACATCCATAAAAAAAAAAAACAGAAATTTATGCTGCAATTAGAATGTTAAGAAATTCATATAAGATATACACAAATCCTGAACAATAAACTTTCTTTATATAAAAGCAATATTAAATTACCGAAAAAAATAGAAAACTATGTATGAAAACACCTTTATGAATGCAGCAAGGGACATTTTAAAATAATGCCAATATACCAGACTGGTGATTACTCATTGCTCCAAATAAAAGCAAAGTCATCCATTTGACTTATAGATGGAGCCATAACAGGTACTGCCATTCCAGATCAGAGTAAACATTGGTTGCTTGTTTGTTTGGGTTTTAATTTCAAGTCACATCATGTTTACTGAATTCATAATTAAATGCAAATAAGGGGAAGTACTCGGTAATTGATATTTAGTCATAAATCTCAGGACAAAAAAGACAAACTAAGTTTTTTTCAGCAAAAAAAAAAAAAAGAAGCAACAACTGTATTTCCAATTATAAAAATAAGAGTTTTTAAACTAATAAAAAATTCTGACCAGTAACCACAATTGGCCGCACATTCTGACCAGCAAACGTTTCTTAAAACCGACCTCAGAAATAGTCAATTCAATAATTGGTTATCTTTCGTCATTATTTTCATTATCAACAATCCATTTGCTGCTGGCGTACAGCAAAAAATAAGTAATTATCATCATGTAAAATAGAATCAGTTTCTGTTCACTTTGCTTTAATATTCTTGAGAAAGGCATGCATCCACATCTCCCTGTATGATAAATATGAACTACATGAAGATATGAAATCGTGTAAAACTTATCAGTCTTGAAAAAAAAAATCAAACTCCATTTATAATATCCAAAGTTGCTTTTATCTATTTTGCCCAAATATCTTTAGTAAAGGCATGAAACTGAACTGTTTAGTTGACAGTTATCTTAACATCAATACAGCTAGTACAAGAAAGTCCAATCAGATTAGTTGATTGGTTGTTTGGGTTTGTAGGTTATTTAACACTAAATCCATTTTTATGTAAATAATCAGTTCTATTTAAAACAATTCAGTTTAGCATGAGTACACAGTTTAATTGTCAAAAACATTTCTATTTCAAACTATTCAAGCAGTTATATATAACAATTCAGTTTAGTGTAAATACAGTTTCAATGATAAAAACAGTTCAATTTAAAACAATTCACTTTAGCAAAAGCACGCAGTTTAAATGTAAGTACAGTTTAATAGTAAAAAACTTTTCTATTTTGAGCTATTTAATTTAGTCAAGCAATTCTACTTCAGCTAATTCAGTGCTGCTACCTTTCATTGCATATACATAATATTAGTTTGGTTGGTTGAGTTTTATGGCATATCAACCTTTGTAAATTATTTAACGCCAAATCCATTTTTATACAAATAATCAGTTTTTTTTCAAACAATTCAGTTTAGCATAAATACACAGTTTAATTGTCAAAAACATTTCTATTTCAAACTATTCAGTCTATTCAAACAGTTCTAATTCAGCTAATACAGTTTTGTATAAGTACAGATTTTCTTTACACACAGTTAAATTTCAAAACAGTTCTATGTTAAACAATTCAGTTTAATGTAAGTACAGTTTCAATATAAAAAATAGTTCTATTTCAAACAATCAGTTTAGCATAAGTACGCAGTTTAAATGTAAGTACACAGTTTAATTGTCAAAAACATTTCAATTTATAGCTATTCTGTTTACTCAAACAGCTCTATTTCAAACAATTCAGTTTAGCCTAAGTATGCAGTTAGTTCTATTTAACCCATAGATAGGGCCCTGTCAGGTGCTAGCATTCCGGGCCAGTATAGACCTTGGAGCAATGGCAATGAAGGGGTGCTCTGTATTCCCCAAGGCCCCAGCATCACTGAAACTTTACCATCAGATTGTTTAATGTCATATCCAGGACACTCATTGGGGGGTGTATTCCACAGCCCCAGCCGACTGGGTAAAGTTTCAAGTGTTGCTATCTAACACTAAATATTCCAGCCAACATTATTCATTCATTTGCGCAGTTTCATTCATTTGAATAGTTTCAATCATTGCTAGATCCTACCAATAAATCAATTTGATATCAATTATTTGTTTATTGTTTATTCATAGTGTTACGTTTCGCTCTGGCCAAACAAACGACACAATAAAGACGAGCGACACAGTTCTTTAGAAAAATATACATCTCACTTTATTGAAAGGGTTGTGCGTGAGAGGGAGTTGGAGACCGAACAGAACTGCAACATATTGACCCCACTCTTACGGCCATAACGATGTTTTTTCCCGTTCTGGGCTGCTCAACCGGGGGCCTAGCCTCTCTGGGTGCTGATTTTCTCTAACTCATCTGATCTCCAACTGACTGACTTCCTGTCTTCACCCGGGTTATATAATAGTTCAACGTTCACCTTCTTCTTGTGGGCGTCTCAAATCGCACTCATTCAACCCGTCCACGGTCAAGTTTATAATTCTGATATTCCTCGACCGGATACACCTGTTATTTACACAGGCGCATTTCCTATTTTGACAGCCCGGCCGGGTCGGAGGTCAATATACAACAGTAATTAAATGCAGCCCAGTCGGCTGGGACTGTAGAATACACCGACTGCATGTCTGCAGAATGGGTAGGACTCCCCCAAAGAGTGTCCTGTTGATGACTAAACAATCTGATGAGCAGGCTCCGGGAATGCTGAGTTGTCCTTTATTGCCATCGCTCCCAGTTCCTTTCTAGCTCGGAGAAATAGAACTGGTTGACAAACAAATTACTAATGCTTATTTGAATACAAAAATGAATACATTTTTCATATTTCAATAAATTAAACTTTTATTTTTATAAACTTCTTTGTGAGACGTGATTATTTCTCGAACAGCACAATTCTAAACAAATTAACTGGCGTTTTAACAGTGAGGTTTGGTTTGGTTCCTTTATTTAATAACATATCGACCTTCAGGGAGGTGCCCGTGGTGTAGTCGTTATCGCCGTAGGAAATGGACACGGCGACACGAGTTCAAATCCCCGACGAGACTGACTGCATTTCACATAGCCCTAATACCCTTGGGAAAGGTATAAATCCAATTATTCTCCCTCCAGCTATGGGTAAATAGTAGGACAGACTAGGTTCTTCAGCCTTGGTGAGGCAACTAGCTTAGGAGAAGGAAAACTCTGAATTCAAACCTGTAAAACTCCGCTTAAAAATTGACCTTGTGTCATATCCTGCCCGAGCGGAGGGGTTGGGTAAAAAAGGAGGTGCCCGTGGTGTAATGGTTATCGCCGTAGGAAATGGACACGGAGACACGAGTTTAAATCCCCGACGAGACTGACTGCATTTTACATAGCCCTAATACCCTTGGGAAAGGTATAAATCCAATTATTCTCCCTCCAGCTATGGGTAAATAGTAGGACAGACTAAGTTCTTCAGCCTTGGTTAGGCAACTAGCTTAGGAGAAGGAAAACTGAATTCAAACCTGTAAAACTCCGCTTAAAAATTGACCTTGTGTCATATCCTGCCCGAGCGGGGGGGTTGGGTAAAAAAGGAGGTCCCCGTGGTGTAACGGTTATCGCCGTAGGAAATGGACACGGAGACACGAGTTCAAATCCCCGGCGAGACTGACTGCATTTTACATAGCCCTAATACCCTTGGGAAAGGTATAAATCCAATTATTCTCCCTCCAGCTATGGGTAAATAGTAGGACAGACTAGGTTCTTCAGCCTTGGTGAGGCAACTAGCTTAGGAGAAGGAAAACTCTGAATTCAAACCTGTAAAACTCCGCTTAAAAATTGACCTTGTGTCATATCCTGCCCGAGCGGAGGAGTTGGGTAAAAAAGGAGGTGCCCGTGGTGTAATGGTTATCGCCGTAGGAAATGGACACGGAGACACGAGTTCAAATCCCCGACGAGACTGATTGCATTTCACATAGCCCTAATACCCTTGGGAAAGGTATGAATCCAATTATTCTCCCTCCAGCTATGGGTAAATAGTAGGGCAGACTGGGTTCTTCAGCCTTGGTGAGGCAACTAGCCTAGGGGAAGGAAAACTCTGAATTCAAACCTGCTAAACTCCGCATAAAAATTGACCTCGTGTCATATCCTGCCCGAGTGGGTTGCTAAATATGATATCGACCTTCGCAGGTTATTTAATGCCAAAGCACTCATTGGATAAGAACAGTAGTAATTCTATTTAACCCATAGCTGGTCGGATAAGAGGATACATACCTTTCTCATATGTATTAGTCCGAAAGTGGATGTAATAGCGTGACTGGAGTTCGAACTCGCTTACTGTGTTGGTCGCAGTCCAACACTTTAACCCTCTCGGCACGGGGTCTCCTCCTTACCAGAGGAGACACAAAAGCGTAAGTATTTCCCAAACAGCGTATTTTGAAAATAAACTTTTCAGAGAGCGATAATACGTGCCCATTTTGGTTTATTCTTCAACCCCAGTCAACTGGGCCAACCAAAACAGGATAGGCGGAGGTTTTGGTTAAATAAATGCTCCATATTACTTTAATTCATGAAGACACAAAATCGAAAAAAAAATGATTAAAATTGCTACTAACCTGAATACTTTTTGCACGGGCATGAAGGACTTCCACATAGTTTTTGGCGGCCATTGACGATACAAACACATTTTTGAATATCTTCTTTTTCAAGCAAATAGGAATGGTTGGAAGGATAACGCAGAAGATGACGTTCTTGAGGATTGAAATTTCTGTTGAAAATGAAATTGGCGTCTGCGAGACAGAAAAAAGGGACTATCAAAAACCATAGGAGAACGACTCGAATTCCTACTTTTGCCAAGCCAACTCCTTCCAACTTCATCCTCGTCCAGGACACAAAGTACATCCAGCTTCTTCACTAAAAATTCTCGAAATTACATAGTTTTAGAAAATCCTGAAAAAAAAAACTCTGAAAAAGAAAAAAAAGAAAATAAAACTATTGTGTTGCTTCGTGGTAGGCAAGAGATTTAGTCAAGTTCCCATTCATCAAAGACCAAAATTATCATTAGTATATCCGTGAAACGCTAACAACGAGTAAACGGAAATATATATATATATATATATATATATATATATATAGTTGTTTAGTTTTTAATGGCATTTCAACACTTGTGGGTTATGTAATGCTGAATCTTGTTTTACGAGGTACATAAGATAGGTTTCCAGACTTTTTTCGTATGGGCACTTTTATTGATAGTACACACATGAAACTTTAGTTCCCTTCGAAGTAATCTCCTCCGGCTGCAATCCACTTTTTGTACCGTTCCAACAACTTCTGGAAGGCCCCTTGAAAGCCCTCTTGTGTGAGCATGTCAATGATATTCGTCACAGCCTCTTTCGTCTCAATTGTCTCATAACGACAGTTTAGGGAATAGCAAAGTCTAGACTATAGAGAAGGTGAGGAACAGTCTTGATGCCCATCTTGATCAAATAGTCTGTGACAAGGATGGAGTTGTGGACTGGTGTATTATCCTGGTGGAAATGCCACTGACCCGATTTGAAGAGTGCTGGCCTCTTCCAACGGAATCTCTTCCTGAACTCCCTTAAAACCTCAACATAGAATCTCTTCCTGAACTCCCTTAAAACCTCAACCCTAACCCTTTGACCAATCAACTCTGGTTTATTCACTTCCTTACTCCCCCAACACCTCTCATCATTCCTCACAGACTCCCTGCCTTCCTTGAATCTCTTATGCCGCTCAGAAACTGATGCTCGATTCATGCAAAATGGCCGAAAAGTAGTCTGAGGCATTCCATACGTTTTTGAGGCATTTTTTCCAAGTTTAAAACAGAATTTTATTGCACATAGTTCTAAAGTGTCAGATTGCATTTTTGAAATTCACCACCTGTGACAATCAGGCTTTAGTAGGGTTTATTCCAATTGCTGCTGTAGCTGTTCATTTGAATCTGAAATCATAAGAATTGGTCAGTCATCTCATAAGATGTTTAGCAATAACATAGTGAATTTTCAAGAGTCTACGACAATTTTAAATGCCTGTACGAAAAAGTCTGGAAACTTATCGTATGCCTCTCGTATATATATTACAGCGTGTCTAAAAATGTATACACACTTTAACCAGTGACTTTTTCCCGTAAAGAAAGTCCAATTACACCCAATATTGATAATCAACACCACATTGTAACCCTTTGTAAGTTTACTTGTTTCTTAATCGTAACATATTCGTTCGGAAGTGTCCAGTAGATGCAACTTTGGCATTTAATTAGGCCATTTAACTTTATAGCAAAAAAACTCCAACAATCAACATGTTGAAAACAGCAATTGAAACAGAATGCACCCAAAGACCAATTGAAAGGATTTGTGAAATTTATTATCTTATCTGTTTGCATTATCAGTAGAGCTTTAAAAAGAATGGTCATCAGTTCGAACATCTGTGATACCTTAGAATATTTTATACTTGTCTGTCATCATCATCATCATCATATCGTGCTGGCAGAACGGATATCCCTGACCCTCTCTCGCCACTCCTCCCTATCGTTCATCGCCCTAGGTAGGTCTTCGGGACAACAACCTGTATCCTCACATAGCTGCTGAATGTACGTTCGAGCTGGTCGTCCTGCTTTTGCGCGGCCATGTGTGGGGATCCATAAGAGTACATCTCTTATGAGTTCATCTCTGCTTCTCCAGCAGTGTCCTGCATGTCTGGTTCGTCTAACTTGAATAGTTTTCGTGATAGGGGGAAGGTGGCCGTACAGTTGGTGTCTTGTGGGGTGTTGCTGCCAGGACTTGTTCAGGATTGCACGTAGCATTCTTGTGTAATTGCCATCTAGTTTCTTCTCCAGCCGTTTTGTTAGCGTCCATGTAGTGCATCCATATAGCAGTATCGATGTGACCGCTGCCTGGAAGAAACTGCGTTTCATTTTATCGGTTAGGTCTGATTTCCATATAATCGATAGCCTATTGATAGCTGTCCATGCTTTCGTTAACCTCGTTTCGATGTCCTTTTCGGTTGATTCGACGCTGCTTCCTAGGTACGTGAATTTGTCTACTAGTTTAAGTGGGGTTCCTTCTAGAGTGGAGATGTCCCCCTTGGATCTTAAAACTTAAAAACATCCTCATAAATATCTTATTTATTATAAATCAAAGTCAGTATAAATTTTTAAGACAATATGTATATTAGTTAAATATTTTCAACCGAATTGTTAGCGCGTGTGTCAAAGTTTAGTTGACAAATTTTGCTTCACAGGAATATGCTTTGAAAACGGTCCTGTAATATATAAATGATTGGTTTGGTCTGGTTTTATGGCATATAAACCATTCTAGGTTATTTAATGCCGAATCCATTTTTATACATACAAACAGTTCTATTTCAAACAGTTCAGTTTAGCATAAGTACACAGTTTAGTTCTATTGGACCAATAGATAGGACTCTATCAGGTGCTACCACTCCGAGCCAGAGTGGACCTGGGAACGATGGAAATAAGAGAGTACTCAGCATTTCCCAAAGCACCAGCATTACTGGAACCTAACCATCAGGTAGTTTAGTGTCATATCCAAGACACTCGTTGGGGAAGTCTTACCCCTCTGCAAAGATGCAGTCGGTGTATTCTACAACCCCTGGCGACTGCACCACAGAACACTCGTTGAGGGAGTCTTACCCCTGTGCCGAGATGCAGTCAGTGTATTCTACAACCCCTGGCGACTGCACCACAGAACACTCGTTGAGGGAGTCTTACCCCTGTGCCGAGATGCAGTCCGTGTATTCTACAACCCCTGGCGACTGCACCACAGAACACTCGTTGAGGGAGTCTTACCCCTGTGCCGAGATGCAGTCCGTGTATTCTACAACCCCTGGCGACTGCACCACAGAACACTTGTTGAGGGAGTCTTACCCCTGTGCCGAGATGCAGTCGGTGTATTCTACAACCCCTGGCGACTGCACCACAGAACACTCCTTGAGGGAGTCTTACCCCAGTGCCGAGATGCAGTCGGTGTATTCTGCAGCCGACTGAGCCCAATATATCTATGATATTCATATTGTTTATTGAATAGAATAAAAGAACGTGTCCCAATAGCTAGAAATATGTCCATATTGTTCTATGAACAAGTAGTTCATAGAAGAGAGACAAACACGGGAAGAGGTTTACTTTAAACTGGTCATAGTTATGCTGCCCTAGACTAGAGGACAGTATCTCTACTGTTCAAAGAACAGACACAAAAGAGAAAAATAGTTTATGGAACTGTCATGCGACACCCTACGGACAGTCTATATCTAAGGGAGATGATTATTTGTCTTCCAATCACAACCATAACTTCATTTAACTACAGCAAAATGGCACATGTTTTGATTTTTATTATTGTGGTATACTCCCTATTTCGATATACAATGGGTTCTTCCAATAAATATATAACATTTGACTGTAAACCATTCTGGGAGTTTAGTAGTAATAGCGACGCTAGTGACATTGTGTAACATATTGACCCTCGGCTGAATTGTCAAATAAGAGATGCACCTGTGTAAATAACAGGTGCATCCGGTCGAAGATATCAGGTTATAACCTTGACTGTGGACGGGTTGAATTGGGTGCAGATGTGACGCCCACAAGAAGCAGGTGGGTGTCAAACAATTGTATAACCCAGTGCTACAGACAGGTTCAGTTAGTTGGAGATAAGATGCTGTAGAGAGAACCAGCACCCAGCAGAGGGCTATGGGCCCTCAGGACCCCCGATTGAGCAGCCCAGCAGAACGAGAAAGAAGTGCTGCTAAAGCAGAGGAACTGGGGGTCAATATGTTGCAGTTTGTTCAGTCTCCAACTCACCTCTCACACATAACCCTTTCGCAACCATTTCGAATAAGGTGTGAGAGGTATTTTTTTCTAAAGAAGTGTGTTAGTTCGTCATTATTGTTGATTATGTTTCCGCATATATATGTGTATAGTTGTATATGGTTGTGACTAAGTAACAATTGTATTACTTGTTTTCTGTAATATACAACTATTATTCTTCTCTTTAAGTAAGTGTTTATTTTATTTTATTTCCTTTTCCGAGGACATAACATTTATGATTCATTTTTACGTCATATTAACACATCTAGAGTTATTTTATGTGTAGATGTTAGGGAATTGCATACATTTAACTGAATACGGTCGTGTCGATACTGCTATATGGATGCACTACTTGGACGCTGACAAAACGGCTGGAGAAGAAGCTAGACGGCAATTACACAAGAATGTTGCGAGCAATATTGAACAAGACCTGGAGGCAACACCCCACAAAGCACCAACTATACGGCCACCTGCCTCCCATCATGAAAACTATCAAAGTTAGACAAACCACACATGCAGGACACTACTAGAGAAGCAGGGACGAGCTCATAAGTGATGTACTCCTATGGACCCCCACATATGGCCAAACAAAAGCAGGACGACCAGCTCGAACATACATGCAGCAGCTATGTGATGATACGGGATGTAGCTCTGAAGACCTGCCAGAGGCGATGAACGATAGGGAAAAGTGGCGAGAGAGGGTCAGGGATATCCGTGCTAGGGGCACGACATGATGATGATGATGAAGAACGTTAATATTTACAATCATCGTGTTGCTTCTTTTTTTTTTACACATTTAATATAATATCAAGTATTTCTATCTATTACAAATAACTCGCAAACAGTTCCATTTGATCCCTAACAGGTACAATCTTCTAGGTCAAGGTGGACCTTAAGTAATGGCAATAATGGAGGTGCCCGTGGTGTAATGGTTATCATCTTAGGAAATGGACACAGCGACACGAGTTCAAATCCTGGACGAGACTGATTGCATTCCACATAGCACTAATACCCTTGGGAAAGGTATGAATCCAATTATTCTCCCTCCAGCTATAGTAGGGCAGACTGGGTTCTTCAGCTTTGGTGAGGCAACTAGTCTAGGAGAAGGAAAACTCTGAATTCGAACCTGTTAAACTTCGCTTAAAAAAAAATTGACCTCGTGTCATATCCTGCCCGAGCGGAGGGGTTGGGTAAATATGATAAAGGGGTACTCCACACTCCTTAGAGATTCAGAATTGGAGCCTCACCAACACATACAGTTTAGTGTCATAAAACGTACACAAAAACACGTTCAAATTTTGTTGTGGCAGAATCACCTACTAATGGACTCAATCACTCTCCAAAATACCGGAAGTCTAGATCCGGAAGCCAACCTCGCCCCTGCGCAGTTATGCGAACTAGCTTACCATCCTTTGTTCTTGTAAATATATACCTATACTATAACCGTGGTGTTCTGTTCTCTTTGAGACCACTTGCAGGGCCATAACATATTTATAATTTTGAATTATTGTATCTTAAGTTTTTTTTTTACACATGATATCAAGTATAACTATCTTACACAGATACTTATATGGTTTCAAGTAACTATTGCTATTAATAATAATCATTTATTTGCCCACAGTTATATTGTTTGAAGGATCTAATTTGGATAATGATAATCCTTAATAAACAATTATAGCTGCAAGTAACTAGTCTTAATACAAATAATTTACAGTGACATGGCATTAAGTATTCCTATTCAATACGACTAATTTTTAAACAGATCTGTTTGACCCCTAGAGGGGATCCTAAAAGATAGTCAGAGCGGGCCTAGGAGTAATGAAGGACTACTCCACACACACACACACACACACACTAGAGCTCGAGAACTAGAGACTTGCCACCAGATTTTGCTTCGTGTCATTCCCAAGCCACCCACTTCTTTGTGGGAAGGTTTTAACCCTTGACATGCAATACAGTGAACGTATTCTAATCAATTCAGGGTGGTCTAAAACGTATTCTAATCTATTCATGATGGTCTAATACGTATTCTAATCTATTCAGGGTGGTCTAAAACGTATTCTAATCTATTCAGGGTGGTCTAAAACGTAATCTAATCTATTCAGGGTGGTCTAAAACGTATTCTAATCTATTCAGGGTGGTTGAAAACGTATTCTTATCTATTCAGGCTGGTCGAAAAGTATTCTAATCTATTCAGGGTGGTTGAAAACGTAATCTAATCTATTCAGGGTGGTCGAAAACGTATTCTAATCTATTCAGTGTGGACTAAAATGTATTCTAATCTATTCAGGGTGGTCTAAAACGTAATCTAATCTATTCAGGGTGGTCTGAAAGGAAAGCATCCAACAGTCTTAACCCTCTACATGCAATACAGTGAACGTATTCTAATCAATTCAGAATGGTCGAAAACGTATTCTAATCCGTTCAGGGTGGTTGAAAACGTATTCTAATCAATTCAGGGTGGTCGAAAACGTATTCTAATCTATTCAGGGTGGACTAAAATGTATTCTAATCTATTTAGGGTGGTCTGAAAGGTAAGCATCCAACAGTCGGGAAATTTCTTGCCCCACTACATAAATACAAAGTGAGGGATCAATTTTTTTGTTGGCCCCCTAAGTCTGCTTTAAAAATTAATCGAATTTGATTGCACAGTGTAAAAAGTATCTTACGAAATTACATAAAAATTGTGAATATGAACGTCCAATGAACGAAATTGTCTTTCCTCTTGATACGAAATAATCCGAAACGGGTTGATATGCCGTTAAAGTCAATGAATTAAAGTTTAGATGTAATTGTTTGATTATTTTTGGTGCTTTTAGTTATGTCTCAAAAGCCTAATTAATATTCAATTCTTTTCAACAAAGGGCTCTTTTAGTCATAAATGTCTAACATCCAACTGCAGGGAAATTTATTTGCCCTTTGGGTTACATAAAAAGTTTCGCAAGGCAGATAAACAGACCATTGCTAGTTAGTTCGATTCTCATTGAGTGCCCCCTTACTTATGGCCTTGAGCCAAAACCAAGGAAAAAAAAAACATCTTGAGAGTTTTAGTATTCTTATGTTTGTATGTAACCCTTCCCGAGCCAAAACAGCACATAATGGCGCGATTTTTGTTGAGCAAGAATGTTTTTTTAGGGTCTTCATTCACACGGAATGAAATTTTTATTCAAATTCTTGATATAGAGGAGATAAGTACGAAATGCTAATTAGAATCCTTAAAAGTCGGCTGGGACAGAAGAATATGCAGACTGCACCAATACAGATGGTAAGAATCCTTAACCCAACGAATTTTCTGAATATGTCACAAAACCATCAGATGGTGAGGTTCCAGTCCTGGAGCTTTGGGAATGTGAAGTACTTCTACATTGCCATTACTCCCAGGTTCATTCTGACCCAGAGTGGTAGTACCTGTTATGGTCCCATCTATAGGTAAACAATTTTTGTGCAGTTGTTTCTTAAGAGCATTTTTTGTTAACAATATGATTCCAAGTATTCTTATCGAGAACAAATAATTTGCACGTAGTTATAAGGAAGAGTTCCCGTGGCATAGTTGTAAACGTGATGGACAGTGACATCGTAGTAAGTGGGTTCGAATTCCAGATGTGCTATTACGTTCACTTTCTGACAAATATCCTGAAAAAACGTATGAACCCTCTTATACCTTCCCATCTATGGATAAATTGTACCACGAGTGTCAATCTACAAAGAAGGCTTTGGCATTAAATAACCCACGAAGGCTAATATGCCATTAAACAAAGAAACCAAACAATTATATAGCAAATATAACACTCTGAAACATAATTTGGACACAGTTATAAGGTTTCAAGTTGGTTGTTTGGGTTTTATGGCATATCAACCTTTGTAGGTTATTTAACGCCAAATCCATTTGATGAAAATAGTTCTATCTCAAACAATTCAGTTTAGCGTAAGTACGCAGCTTAAATGTGAAAAACATTTCTATTTCAAGCTATTCAATTTTGTCAAGCAGTTCTACAGTTAAATGTCAAAACAGTTCTATATTAAACAAATCAGTTTAGTATAAGTACAGTTTCAATGTCAAAAAACCGTTCCATTTCAAATAATTCAGTTTAGCATAAGCACGCAGTTTAAATGAAAGTACGGTTCGTCAAAAACATTTCTATTTCAAGCTATTCAATTTAGTCAAATAATTCAGTTTTTGGATAAATATGCCGTTAGTTCTATTTAACACATAGATAGGGCCCTATCAGGTGCTACCACTCCGGGCTAGAGTGGACCTTGGAGCAATGGCAAAGAAGGGGTGCTCCACATTCCCCAAAGCCTCAGCATTACCGGAACCTCACCATCAGATTGTTTAGTGTCATATTGAGGACACTCATTCGGGGAGGGGGGTCTTACCCCTCTACAGAGGCGCAGTCGACTGGGCAATATAAGGTTTCAAGTATTCTTATCTAATACTAATAATAATATAGTTTCAAGTATTTATTTCTTTTTAATAATATTTTTTCATGCAAAATGTTTAGTGTCATACTCAGAAACACCTTCTCCGCATTTCTAGGGGTCTTGCTTCTTTGAGGGGGATACAGTTAGCGTATTTAAAGCCCCGGTAATAAAAGAAAATGCTAATAATTAAATATTCATGTCTGCTCGAGTTCTCTCTGTCGGCACAGTTAATACAGTGTTGTTGTGTATTGTGACCTCGCGAGTTGATTCCTTTCTATCTACGAGACTTGTCATCTAAAAAAAACTGTCACTTCTGTGTCAAAATACATAAATTAAGTGAAAACACATCTAGTTTGATAATAAAAAAAAAAAGATTACTTTGTCATAAACGACGATTGATCACAATTAACCCATTTTAAATGAAAACTATACGAACTCCCCTACTTACGAACAAGAGAGTATAATGGGTTTGGAACAGACATTGTCTAACATGATATATGCATATTTTTAAGCTTGAATATTTTGGCAAACACGTTTGTTAAATTTTGCGTCTATCAATTTTATGTCGAAAGTGACGGCGTTTCGAAGTTGACAGTTTTATCGAAAATTTAATCGTAAAATTTGTGCGTGCAAATTTATCATCAAAATGGAGGTGCAATCTTTAGATGTCTTCCTAGCTGAGGTATATGCTAATTTAAGACAAAAATACCCCAATGGTTTACAGAAATTGTCGTGCAATCTTCAAAATGTTTTTTCTTACAAAGATATATGCTAATTTAAGATAAAATATCCATATGATTTTTTGAAATGTTCTGGGGTTTTTTTTTTGGACTAAAAGGTTTACTAATATATTTTTATGACTATTTCAGTAATATTTTGAATTTTATAAACCAGGTAACACTCCTTAAAAAACACCAATTTTTTTTCTATCAAAACGATTAAATAAGTTCCGTATATCTGGAGATATCACGAAACTACTAAGAACATATTTCTCTCTCTCTCCCTATATATATATATAGTTGTTGGTTGGTGACTGTAGTCGGGGGTGACCAGAAGGCTCCCTTTTCAATAGCTACTACACCGAGGTATAGGAGAGGGCGCTACTCTTTCTCCTGCATTGCTCCACTTTACCCTCGATACGTACCTTATATTACTGAGTGTTAAGCAAGGAGGTATCAAGTGCCATTTTTAAGGTCTTTGGTATGACGCGACCTGGGATTGAACCCAGGTCTCCCGGATCATTGGCGAACTCTCTACCCACTCTCTCTATATGTATACATATATAAATATTTCTAAAACAAAAGCCTACATACTATCTCTTTAACGTAATTTCATTTAGTTCTGACTCAGCTATTTGGAAAAAATCCATAATTGAAATCATCTTTTAATTGTTGATGTTTTGTCGCTGAAGTTGAATTCCAGTTCAAATATCCGCTACACAGGCATAAATTGTCATTTGTTTTATAATTCATTTCAGTGTTAATCTTTTAACATATAATTCGCTACAGCATTCACTCTATTAGTTGTCTAAATTTCTGAGACTAAGCTTGTTGATTTTTATCATTAAGCTTTTTCGCACTATTGTCTTCATCTTTATTGTTATTTCCACAACGTTTCGGCCGATATGTTCTCCGGCCTTCTTCAGGTGTTTGCTGTCTAAATTTCTGAGACGAAGCTTGTTGATTTTTATCATTAAGCTTTTTCGGACTATTGTCTTCATCATTATTGTTATTTCCAAGACGTTTCGGCCGATATGTTCTCCGGCCTTCTTCAGGTGTTTGTTGTCTAAGTTTCTGAGACGAAGCTTGTTGATTTTTATCATCAAGCTTTTTCGGACTATTGTCTTCATCATTATTGTTATTTCCACAACGTTTCGGCCGATATGTTCTCCGACCTTCTTCAGGTGTTTGCTGTCTAAATTTCTGAGACGAAGCTTGTTGATTTTTATCATTAAGCTTTTTCGCACTATTGTCTTCATCTTTATTGTTATTTCCACAACGTTTCGGCCGATATGTCCTCCAGCCTTCTTCAGGTGTTTGTTGTCTAAATTTCTGAGACGAAGCTTGTTGATTTTTATCATTAAGCTTTTTCGCACTATTGTCTTCATCATTATTGTTATTTCCACAACGTTTCGGCCGATATGTTCTCCGGCCTTCTTCAGGTGTTTGTTGTCTAAATTTCTGAGACGAAGCTTGTTGATTTTTATCATTAAGCTTTTTCGGACTATTGTCTTCATCATTATTGTTATTTCCACGACGTTTCGGCCGATATGTTCTCCGGCCTTCTTCAGGTGTTTGCTGTCTAAATTTCTGAGACGAAGCTTGTTGATTTTTATCATTAAGCTTTTTCGGACTATTGTCTTCATCATTATTGTTATTTCCACGACGTTTCGGCCGATATGTTCTCCGGCCTTCTTCAGGTGTTTGTTGTCTAAATTTCTGAGACGAAGCTTGTTGATTTTTATCATTAAGCTTTTTCGGACTATTGTCTTCATCATTATTGTTATTTCCACAACGTTTCGGCCGATATGTTCTCCGGCCTTCTTCAGGTGTTTGCTGTCTAAATTTCTGAGACGAAGCTTGTTGATTTTTATCATTAAGCTTTTTCGGACTATTGTCTTCATCATTATTGTTATTTCCACAACGTTTCGGCCGATATGTTCTCCGGCCTTCTTCAGGTGTTTGCTGTCTAAATTTCTGAGACGAAGCTTGTTGATTTTTATCATTAAGGTTTTCGAACTTTTGTCTTCATCTTTATTGTTATTTCCACAGCGTTTCGGCCGATATTACTTTAGCTAGATTTACTACTATTATGTATGATTTTTTTTACCTGTGCTCATATTCAGATTTTTTTTATCTAGCCTTCTCGATTATCGTTGGTTCCCTGAGCTTCTAAGGAGACAATCATCTGAAGATTGCCGGTTCAATCCTCACAACAGGCGAGTAATATACAGGAATACTTAACACTTGTACCCGGTTATGGCTAACGGAATCAGAACAGGCGACCCCCGTGGTTTCAATAAAGGACGTAGTTCGAAGTTCCGTGAAGGTTCCCGAGTCCGACAAACACCTGAAGAAGGCCGGAGGACATATCGGCCGAAACGTTATGGAAATAACAATAAAGATGAAGACAATAGCCCGAAAACCCTTAATGATAAAAATTCACTCTAGTCTCTCAAAATTTAAATTCATTATCCAGGTAAGAATATGCTTCATGAATTTGCTTCAATTTTTAATGGGCAGTTAAATGATAAAATTACAAATTGGTAGTCGGCCATAACTCACCAAAGAATATGCTGATTGTATTCCCTCCAAAAAGGTAAAACCACTCTAAAAAGGAATGTCCTAAGTATGACACTAAACCGTATCAGAATGAGCACAAAAGGAAAAAAGCAAGCGTCAAAAAAAGAAAAATAGGTCAATAGTGAAGAATAAAAAGCATGAAAGTGAAAGAGCAGAAAAGAGAGAGAGAAAAAAGAGTACAAAAGAGAAAAATAGCACGAGAAAGAGTACAAAAAGGAGCACGAAAGAGAAGAATAAAAAGAGCGAAAGAGAAGAAAGTGCAGACAAAAAAGAGCACCTAAGAGAAAAAGGAAAAAAATAAATAAATAAAAGGAGGAGAAAAGGAAAAAAAAGTAAAAGAAAGTTATGTGAAAACTTAATTAAAAAAAATACCTTGTTGTCTTTGAAGAGACTCATTTTGTCGTACGACAAAATAAACATCTCATAGTTAACGAAATATGAAATAATGTTAAATTCTCCGATCATTCACGAATGACAAATGGAGTTGATTACTGACCAGATCACGTGCTGGATACTTCCTGTTTGTAACATAGCTGTCCATTCAAATCTGACTCGTGACACATCTTTTTTTTCCTCTGAGAAGATAACGACGTGTTACTTGCATTCAATTGGCTTATAATTGTCACGTGATTGCCAATTTTAAGAGCGTGGCCATCGTAATTTGGGTGCGATCATTTTAAATTATGGAAATGAAGACCAAGGTGGATATTTTTAAAGGTATATTCTTTCTCTATTTTCTAACGCGCAAATGATTGATTTATTTTAGTGGCATATCAACCAGTCCAGGGTTATTTTATGCCTAGTGGTTAGAGAATTGCGTTCATTGTACATTTATATTTACATTATTTCTGCATTTGCTTCCTGAATAAATTTATTGTTCAAGTAATTATTTCTATTTGATAATAATTATTTATTTGCTCACAGTTATTTGGTTTCAAGTATTTTTATCTAATTCCAATAGTTGTATGGTTTCAAGTAACAAATAATAATAATCCTTAAAAAAAAAAAAAAAAAAAAAAAAAAAAATAGAGCATCAAAGTAAGAAATATTTTATGGCTGAAGTGTTCGGCTGCGGACCCGAAAGCAGCGAGTTCGATCTCCAGTCGGGCTATTACGTGCACTTTCGTATTAATAAACCTTATGGAAACCCATGAATCCCATTATCCCTCCAGCAATGGATTAATAGTACCACTACTGTTCTTCTATAATGATAGCTTTGGCATTGAATAGCCCATGAAGATTGATATGCCATTAAACAAAAAAAACAAAAAAAAAAACAAACTAAACTAGTCATATTATAAAGTATTAGTATCTAATACAAATAAATTTCAGACATTTGGGACCTTAAGTATTATCATTCCAGGTCAGGGTGGACTTGGGAGTAATGGCAATAAAGAAGTACTTCACACTCTCCAGGATTGAGGCCTGGCTATCAGTGGTCTAAAATAGTACAGTGAAAAATTATGGGATGATGTAGGGATCGGTACTTCTATTTCGAGTATTTGTGTGCTCTGCCCAGGATCTGTGGGAGGGCCGAAGGAGAAATAGACAAGAAGGATGGAGAGAGAGAGAGAGAGAGAGAGTTTAGCCAAAAGAAAAAACAGACAGACTTGATGTCATCGTTTTCTCCACAACATAGCATATCACATATAACCCCAGGGAATATATGGACGAATTGTGAATGTCAGATCTTTACCTAAAATTTAAGAAAAAATGATTAACAGCCTTGTGTGTGTGTGTGTGTGTGTGTGTGTGTATGTGTGAGTGAGAGAGAGAGAGAGAGAGAGAGCTGAAATGGCTAGCATTTTCTGTAAGAGTTCAAACCTTTAAGAATGTAATTTGATTAATATTTTACAAGGTTACAAATGTACAAAAAGAATAATATAGAAGTCGCGGCAGCTAAAACAGAAAAAAAAACTTCTTTTGATCATGGTTTAATATGGTTTATTTGTTTAACGGTATGTAAACACTTGATGGGATATTTAAAGCCGAAACTTGATTCACTTGCAAATTTTCATCACCCCTTTGTCGGTGGGGCTTAGAATACATCAACTGTATCCCATGCAGAGCCTAAACTGCATCTGATAGTGAGACTTCATTGTCTTTATTTTTAAGTTCACTTTGGCCCCGTGGGGTAGTACCGGTTAACGCCGCATCTACAGGTCAGACAGATCTATTTGAAAATTATTTGTATTTTATAGGAATACTTGAAACCATATAACAGTAAATTATTTGTATTAAGAATAGTTACTTGAAGCTAAAATTATTTAGTAAGGTTTGCTTTGGTTTCTTAATTTAATGGCATATCAACCGTCGTGGGTTATTTAATGTCAAAGTAATCCTTTTAGAACAGCAGTGGCACTATTTAACCCATAGATGGGTGGGGATAAGGAAGTTCCTACCTTTCCTAAGGGCATTAGTCCGAAAGTGAATGTAGTACCTCGACTGGAGTTCGAACTCGCTTACTTCGAGTCCGTTGTCCAGTACTTCGCCAAAAACACTCCCCGCTTGTTTACAAAGGATTATTATTATTATTATTAAATAACTGAGCGAACAGATTATTGTCAATATGTTATATAATTAAGGGATGACTTTTTTATATTAATCATTTTTCGTTAATTATATTTTATCATTCAGTTTGTTTGGGCTTTGAACTATTCAGGTTAAGACCCCAGGTACATAGTCAATTGGTACAGTTTATTCTCGCGCGCAAAGGATATGACAATCACCATTGTCATAATAAACTCCCAGACAGAAAAGGGGCTGGAGTGTGGATGACGTCATGCCCGGAAGAGATGATCCTGAGAATTTGAGGATTTTGAAAAAGAGTCAGTTGAGATTGGACCATGGGTGCAGAGTTGAGTTTCTGCCATTGAGGCAAAGAGTTGGATTTGGGCCGTTGAAACATGTAGTTGGGTTTTTTTCGGATATCAACCGACAGAGATCTTAAACATCACAAGAATTGCGCCTCTCTCCTCGTGTCGAAGAACCGACGTCAGAAATTGATAAACCGTTCGTACCTGTGTTTGCATATGTATATGTAAAGTATACAACAAATAGAAATAGTTATTTAAAACTATATAATTATGTATAAATTATTAGTATTGGATAGGAATACTTTGTATATAACTAAATTATTCGCATTAAGAATTGCTATTTGAAGTTATAATTGTTTACTAAAGATTACTATTAGTAGTGTTGTATAGTGGGTCGTACCACGTGACTTCCGGTATCGCGGAAGTATAAAAGACGCCGTGTCTCTCTAGCTACAGAGATGGAAGGAGAAGAGAGAGGACGTTGGTCAGTAGTAAGACCAACTTCGGACGTAACACCAACAGCGCGAGACTTATAACAATAGTCGGACTGAACCACTCGAGTTAATAAATAATTAACTTTATTTCACTGTGTATCTTTTCCATATCACGATTCAACAAATAGTTCGAAACAAAATGTTTACAAACAAATCAAACAATTATTAGTACTAGATTTGGAATACTTGAAACCATATAACTGCGAACAAATTATTCGGTTTAGATAGGAATACAGGATATTATTATTGTGCGCAAAAATGGAAGACTTTCGAGAAACAACCACAAAAAGATGGAGATTTAAATGTATAATAAACGTGATTCCCTAACCTTGAAGCATAAAATAGCTCGAAACGGGTTGACATGCCGTTATCATCAATGTAAACTATAATATCAATGTTCCGTTGTATTTTTAATTAACTTTTGTGTCTATGAGGATTTGTTTGCACAGTTATTTAGAACTGGAGCCTCACTACCCAACGTAGTTTAATGACATACACAAGGTAAGGGATGCCCAGTCGGTATAGGCTGTAGAATACACCAACTGCACCTCTGCAGAGTGTCCTAGATATGACATTAAACAATCTGATGGTGAGGTTCCAGTGTTGCTGGAGCTTTGAAGAATGCAGAGCGCCCCCTCCTCGCCATTGCTCCTAGGTGAACTCAGGCTTGGAATGGTAGGACCTGATAGTTTTATTTAATCCATAAATAGGGCCCTACTCAGGCTAAATTGAATTGTTTGAAATAGAGCCGACTATTTGCATAAAAATGGATTGGCGTTAAATAACCCACAAAGGTGGATATGCCATAAAAAACCAATCAATCAACCAAGATAAGGAAAGATAAAGGAAATGCTAGTCATTTGTGGCAGCCAGTGGTAAATATTAGCTTAAAGAATGGACTCATATTCACAATGCATATATCATCTTTCTATTATGTGATTGATTTAACGGCATGTCAACATGCCTTGGGTTATTTTATACTAAGATGTAAAATAAACGTGTTTATTGTTACATTCTGTGTAGTTGTTTCTCAATTTTTTCTCAGTAATATCCTGTAAAACAAATAATTTGCACACAATTGTAGGGTTTCAAGTATTCCTATCAAATTCAAACAATTTGCATACTGTATTAGGGTTTCAAGTAATTCTATCTCATGATTGTAATTATATAATTTCAAGTAATATATCTTAACACCTTGTCTGGGAGACGCTACTATTTATATTGGTTTCAGGAAGAATTTCCACCGCCCACCGAATAGTTGCTGAATCCAGAAATAAAGTTTTGAGTTAAAAAGGTTTATTCGTCTCCTTCCTTCCTTCCTTCCTTCATTCCTTCCTTCCTTAAATTTTCTTGCAGCCTTCTCCAGACAAAGACGACGCCAACAAGTTAAATAGAGTAAGAAGAAAAACAATGGAGTCAGATACTACAACAATCGACAGCCACCAACGACAATAACCCACGAACCTACGAGAATAAAACAGGATAACCAACAAATCTCCAACACCTCATAACTGTCATATTGACGGGTATTTTGCTAGAACTGAATAAAGATTAATAATTAATTAAAGCAAGTAAAAGTAAAGTTGTCTCCCTTTAGTCGAGGGCAACCCGAAGGCTCCCTTTTCAATCGCTATTCCAACGAGGTGTAGGGGAGGGCGCTATTCCTTTCCATGGATTGCTCCACTTTACCCTTGATCCGTACCTTATAATACTGAGTGTTAAGCAAGGAGGCATCAAGTACCATTTTTTCATTCTTTGGTAAGATTCGACCTGGGATTGAACCCTGGTCTCCCGAACCACTGGCGAACACTCTACTCATTAGACCAATGGTCCAGTTGATTATTGACAAGTGGATTCCGTTAAAGTCGTCTACTTTTGATCTGGATGCAACGACTCACAAAGCAGCAGCTGTACGGACACCTACCTCCCATCTCGAAAAATATCCTAACTAGACGAGTAAGACATGCGGGACACAGCTGGGGAAGTAAGGGCAAGCACATGAGTGATGTTATCCTGTGGACCCCTTAACACAGACGAACAAGCGTAGGGCGACCAGCTAGAACCTATCACTATAGCTCTGTACTGATAAAGGATGTAGCATAGAAGACCTACCGAGAGCGATGGACGATAGGGACGAGTGGCGAGAGAGGTTCAGGGAAATCTGTATATGCGGCACGCCATGTTGATAATGATGACTTTTGATTTTCGAAATACAAAGACGTCGCTAGAACATATATACAGCAGCTCTGTGAGGATACGGGCTGTAGCCCTGAAGACCTGCCAGAGGCGATGAACGATAGGGAGAAGTGGCGAGAGAGGGTCAGGGATATCCGTATTGGCGGCACGACATGATGATGATAATGATGATGATTCCTATCTTATACAAATAATTTGCGCACTGTAGTATGGTAGGTTGGTTGGGTTTCATGGCATATCAACCTTTGTAGGTTATCTAACGCCAAATCCATTTTAAAACAAATAAACAGTTCTATTTCAAACAATTCAGTTTAGCATGAGTACACAGTTTAATTGTCAAAAACGTTTCTATTTCAAGCTATTCAGTTCACTGAAACAGTTATGACTTAGCTAATCCAGTTTCGTATAAGTATAGATTTTGTTTACACAGTTAAATGTCAAAACAGTTCTATATTAAACAATTCAGTTTAGTGTAAGTACAGTTTCAATGTCAAAAACAGTTTCATTTCAAACGGTTCAGTTTAGCGTAAGTACACAGTTTAATTGTCAAAAACATTTCTATTTCAAGCTATTCAGTTCAGTCAAACAGTTCTAATTCAAACAATTCAGTTTTAGCATAAGTACACAGTCAGTTCTATTTGACCCATAGATAGGACCCTATCAGGTGCTACCACCCCGCGCCAGAGTAGACCTGGGAGCAATGGTAATGAAGGGGTGCTCTGCATTCTCCAAAGCTCCAGCATCACTGGAACCTCACCATCAGATTGTTTAGTGTCATATCCACGACACTCATTGGGAGGGGTAACCCCTCTGCAGAGGTGCAGTCAGTGTATTCTATAGTTCCAGTCAACTGGGTAATACACAGAGTTAATGTCAAAACAGTTTTATTTCATATAATTCATTTTAGCATAAGTACGCAGTTTAAATGTCAAAACAGTTCTATTTTAAACAATTCAATTTAGCATAAATACACAGTTTAAATGCAAGAAACAGTAAAGACAAGAAACCACGGTTTAGTTCTGTTTAACCCATAGATAGGACCCTTATCAGGTGCTAGCACTCCGGGCCAGAGTGGACCAGGGAGCGATGGCAATAAATGGGTACTCCGCATTTTCCAAAGGTTCAGTATTACTGGAACCTCACCTTCAGATTGTTTAGCGTCATAAACAGTACACTCGTTGTTGGGAGGGGGCTTTCCCCCTCAGTAGAGAAGCAGTCGGAGTATTCAACAGCCCCAGTCGACTGGGCAAGCAGTTGTATGATATCAAGTATTTCCTATCTAATAAAAATAATCTACACACAGTTGTATTGTTCAAGTATTCCTATCTAATACAAATAACTTTTAAACAGCCCTACTTGACCCACAGATGTTAAAGTGAACCAAGAATGAAGGATAATGCAAGAATACTTCAAACTCTACACAGCTCCAAAACTATTGCCTCATCGTCAGAGGGCGCTCTTTAGGTTAAAGGAGTTTTTACTCTTGTTATATAATTAAGGAATGATTTTTTTACTTCAATTATTTTTTATTAATTATATTTTATCATTCAATTTGGTTGGGCTTTGAACTATTCGGGTTAAGAGTTCAGGTGTGTGTCGTCAATTGTTGCAGTTTACGATCGTGCGCAAAGGATATGACAATCACCATTGTCATAATAAACCAGACAGGAAATGGGGCTGGAGTGTGGATGACGTCATACTCAGAAAAGATAGGCTGAGAATTTGGAAGATTTTGAAAAAGATTCAGTTGAGTTCTGACCATGATTTTGAGAAGTTGGGATCCGACCATGATGTTGAGAAGTTGGGGTCCGACCATGGAGTTCAGAAGTTGAAGTTCCGACCATGGTTTTGAGAAGTTGGGGTCCGACCATGGAGTTGAAGGTTGACATTGGACCATGGAGGCAGACGGTTGCGTTTTTTCTACCGTTGCGGCGGCGGTTAAGTTTTTCGGGTCCTGACCAGCGAAGATGAATTGAGATCTAAAATACCACGTGATGTGCCGAACGTAAGGGGTATCGTTAGCATAGTATGATACGAAAGACTTTTAAGAATTGTGTCTCTCTCCTCGTGTCGAAGAACCAAACTCAGAAGTTAATAAACCGTTCGTACTTGAAAAGACTAAGTCTGTCTATTTTCGTCTGTATCGTATTTGCGTGTATTACCGTTGTGTTTGCATATGTATACGATTAATATACAGCACTCTTCCACGGAAGATACAGTTAGTGTATACTAATGATGAAAAGAAATATTTTTGATTCACTGCTAAAGGTGTTGCTACGAACAAAAATATTTAAAACTATACGCCAGTGGCCAGTTAGATAAAAGTTGGGGAACGTACAAACCAAAATATTTTCCTCTTGTTATATAGATAGATTAATATCAGGTTGAATTCATTTAATAATTTTGTAGTCAGTCTGAAGTAAGCCACGCAAAAACATTTGTACTCACAAATAATCTTCTTGATTTAAGAGATGCCCTTAGGCTTCGGGTTACGTTTTCTTTTATTTTCTCTTTTTCCTTTTAAAAATGAATATCTAATTGCCAAGTTATTTTTTGAATAATTTTTTCTTTCATTCCATGACTTGTCTACGTTTTCATCAGTCACCTGTTTAATTGGGTTTACTGTAAACTAAACAACATTTATCAGCCTAATAGGAAAACCTGAATAGTCGTTCAAGGATACAAAAACGCTTCCAAGAAGGACAACTTTATGTTCTCAAGGAAGGTGAATGTCCTGTGAGGAAACAAAAAAAATCCTAACATGAAGCTACTGAACGGAGCTAGTGACTGGAAAGTTTCAGCAGATCTCAAGACATCTCTACAATTTCCAGTTCACATTATTCAAACAGAAAAGCGGCCGGACATTGTAGCATGGTCCGACTCAAAGAAGAGTGTCTTCCTCATAGAATTGACTGTCCCTTGGGAAGAAAACCGGGAGGAAGCACACGAGCGGAAGAAAAACCGCTACGAGACACTGCGTGCCGACTGCGTGGAAAAGGGTTGGATGTGCCATATGATTCCTATTGAGGTTGGTTGTCGGGGTTTTATAGGACACTCAGTCATTTCGTTTCTTTCAAAAATAGGAATCACTGGCCGCAGTTTGAAAGTTGCCTCGAATCGTCTTCAGAACACGGCGCGATATGCATCAAGTTGGATTTGGTCGAAAGCGAGAAAGTTTTCAGCATGAAGGTAATACACGCGGAACCACCTTTCCCGTGTGATTACGTAAGAAACGGTTACTGTAAACGCATAATAACATCAAACGCCGAAAGTAAACGCGTTTTTTTTAATCACAAACTGCACTCAGAAAATGAAGATTAACGTCCAGTGTAGTCTCTGCATTTAATTGATCTGGCGTATATATATATATATGTATATATACATATGATATATATATGATTCTCTTAATACCCTGTCCGGTGGCAAAAGCTGCTTGGTAGCGCCAGGGGTGGCAGTACCGCCTTGAGCTACCGAAACTGTGTTATCACCCCTGGATGGCGGCTGATGAGGACATGGTATCGCACGTGCTTTCACACGTTGTATGATGAAAAAAAAAATTCAGTGTACGTTTTTGCCCAACCCCTCCATATAGTCAGGATATAACATAAGGTCATTTTAAGTGGGGTTTAACAGATTTGAATTCAGAGCTTTCCTTCTCCTAGATCGGTTGCCATAATAAGGTTAAAGGGCTCAGTCTGCCCTACTATTTACACATAGCGGGAGAGAGAATATTTGGATACACACCTCACCCAAGATTATTATCATAATGTGAAATACAAACAACCTTACCGAGGATTTGAACTCGGATGGCTAATTCCATTTCTAATGACGTTAACCATTACACTACGAGTACCTTGGTTTATATTCAACACATCGTTCATTGTTTCTCTCATTCGATAATCAACGTGTGTGTGCACGCATTCTATTTGAAATTTATGGAAGAATTGATAAAGTTTTCTCGTTTCTTTGAAAAAAATCAACATACCCGACAAAAGTCATTCAAATTTTATACATGCTTACGCATATCTACATACAGGAACACACAGACCTTGGTTTCTTTGTTTATGGGTATAATAATCTTCTTGGGTAAATTAATGACAAATCCATCTTTGTAAAAGAATATTATATATATATATATATATATATATATATATATACACACGCTCCCCCATGGGGGTTGAGCACTCTTGCAAAGGAAATTTCGGCTGCACGCTCACGTAATGCAAAACTCTTCGAACGAATTGAGCACTCTGGTATCCGGTAAGGTATAAAATGTAAACAACGAACGCTGCTGCTGCTGCTACATAATACCTTATAATACCTTAGCCAACGGGTACGCTTGTTGACCGAGCGGTCTGATACTAAGTCTAAGGTAAAGTTGAGCGGGTTTCGATCCCAGCTAGCCACATGGAAGAGTTGTGATACAACGAAACAGTCTGTCTGTGGATGACAATATATATATATATATATATATATATACACCTTGTTGGCTGTTGCTTTATAATACACATATTGCCTCCCTGCTGAGAGTTAAGAACAACGCCCAAAACGAATATGACACTAAACTGCACCTATTGATGAGGTTCGAGAATGGGAGATTTGGGAAGTTCGAGGACGGTCTCCTGGAAATTACTCCCAGTTCCACTCTGAACCGGTATGGTAGTAACTGTAAGGGTCAATCTATGGGTCAAATAGAACTACGCAAAATTAATGCAGACTTGAAACCATTTAACTGTGGGTAAACAAATAAATCTAAAGTCGTTTAAAAATATTTCCACACAAAAATCGCTCGAAAATCAAACGATTAAACGTGATGTGGTGCGATATAAACATCAAGGGTTGGTATGATATTAAACTTATAACCTAAGCTAAAACATGATAATATAAAAAAATTATATATATATATATATATATATATATATATATATATGTGTGTGTGTGTGTGTGTGTGTGTGTGTGTGTGTATAAAAACCCATTATGTAAGTGTATATATATATATATATATATATATATATAAACACAAACCCACAGGCACATATATATAAGTCTGGTGGTGTCGTGAGATACTGCTGGGACACTCTGTGTTAGTGGTAATGATGCTTCTGCCCACAGCATGTATTTTATTGTGGTTAATGTAACCAGCTTTCGAGAGGAGCATCCTATTGCAAGCCTCACACTTCCAACTGCCCACAGCATGTATTTTATTGTGGTTAATGTAAACAGCTTTCGAGAGGAGCATCCTATTGCAAGCCTCACACTTCCAACTGCCCACAGCATTTATTTTATTGTGGTTAATGTAACCAGCTTTCGAGAGGAGCATCCTATCGCCAGCCTCACACTTCCAACTGTCCACAGCATGTATTTTATTGTGGTTAATGTAACGAGCTTTCGAGAGGAGCATCCTAATGTAACCAGCTTTCGAGAGGAGCATTCTTTCGCCAGCCTCACACTTCCAACTGCCCACAGCATGTATTTTATTGTGGTTAATGTAACGAGCTTTCGAGAGGAGCATCCTAATGTAACCAGCTTTCGAGGGGAGCATCCTATTGCAAGCCTCACACTTCCAACTGTTCAACGCATTAGGCAAAACTGACACATTGCCTTTCCTAAGATTTCTCTTGAGGTCAGCATGATAAATTCTTTCCCTCACAAAAATTTCAGATCCACCTTTAACTAGCCTACTCCATTCGAGTCGGCATTTCGTTAGGGTTTCCCAGTTCTGAACAGGAATCTTGAAGGCTTTAAGATCGTCTTTTATGCAAACCTTGTAGAGCCTCTTTAGACCATGCTGAGGACGTTTCCCAGTCTTAAGGTCACCGTAAAACAACTGCTTAGGCAGCCTCACATTTTCCATCCGAACAACGTGACCTGCCCAGCGCAACTGGTTCCTCATCACCATTGCTTCAAATGCTCAAACACTCAGCTTTCTTGAGAATGTCTATGTCAGGTGTCATTGACTGTCATTTGACATTCAGAACTCGCCAGGGGCATTTCTGATGGAATCTCTCAAGCTGCCTTTGGTGCCGACGCTTTGTTGTCCAGCACTTTGATAAGTAAAGTAAAACAGAAAGTACAAAGTTCAAGCAAACACTAATCTTGGTTTTGAGAGAAATTCCACGATCACACCACAGCTACTTTTCTAGTGCTCCAAATACCGTGCTGGACCTCTGAATGCAAAGAGGTATCTCTGCATCCAGAAAGCCATCTCTGGAGGCGGTGCTAAGTAAGTACACAAATGTGTCTACAACATCCAGTCTTCTCCCCTCACATAGATATTTAGTTCAATGTATGGAGCCCCAGATGCAGGCGTGAACATCAGTTTCGTTTTCTTAAAGCTGATAGTTATGCTAAAGGCATCATATATACATACATATACACAACATATATACATATATATGTATACATATATATACATACATACATATAAACACACACACACACATATATATATATACCTATATATTCATACATTCATACACTACCATATATATATATATATATATATACACACAAATATATAATTAGAAATATCTGTAATTTAAGTCTATATATAAAAAAATTTTTTTTTTTAAAAATTGTTTTAAAATAAATGTACTACATTGCCAACCGTAAATTTAAATTTAAAACGGAAGTGGGCTCAATGAAGAGATAACTCTTCACCCCTCTTCTATCCCCTCCCACTCTCCTATCCCCTCCCACTCTCCTATCCCCTCCCACTCTCATGTGTCTACTCTAGTTTTTTTTATCTAATTGATCTGATGAAGTCCTGTTAATTTTTTTTCGTGTTTTTGAAAATCTCAAAAATGCGTAACAGGATGGAAATAAATTTATAATCCTTTGTGATTGGTTTCGTTGTTTTTTTCTTAATGAAATTATTGCTCTGTATAATTGGTACATTGAGCTCTTTACCAGGAAGATTTAAATATTCATTCACGAATAATTTCTTGTCCTGATGGAATTACTCCTAACTCCGGTTTAACTGGACTAAGTATTCTCTCTTTTGGAAAATTCCAATTTAAAAATCATCCGAAACCCTACCAATTCAGAAATGGATAAATACACTCCGGAATATTCACTGAAAAATATCCCTTTTCCATCCTACCATGTTTTTCAATTGGCTTTGACAGAGAAAATTGTGGATTTCGTCAAAAGATTGCGGTGGAAGGCCTTTTTCTACTTGGATTCATGTAAAAATACTGACGATGTCAAGAAAGACGTTTATAACCTCAAATCTCAAAATACTCCTCCAAATAACAGACTACTAGACTCGTTTGAAACGGACTTATTTAAATTAATTAAAATGGTTAAATTTAAGAAGGTACGTAATAATTTTCAAATGAAATTAAGCCAAGATATAAAGGAAGTAAAAAAGTCTAATTACATATGGGTGAAGTCAGATAAATCAAAAAATATATATAAAATTAAACCCTCTAAATATCAAGAAATTTTAAAGAGCAAAATTACTAATAATTATAAAATAGACTATATTAATACTATTGAACAAATAAATAAGGATACTTCTAATTTTGCTAGTAGATTGCAAATTGAGGATAGGTTAGGAAAATTTAAAAAGAAAGATGCTTATATTCTATTTAAGGATCATAAACCAAATTTTGAAAATAAATTGCCAACCAGACTGATTAACCCCTCTAAAACAGAGTTAGGTAGGATATCTAAGTTTATTATCCAAAATATTGTCAATAGTGTAAAAAAGGCTAACCATTGCAATCTTTGGGAGAATTCTTATGAGACCATTGAATGGTTTAGAAGGATAAAAAATAAGAGTAAAGCTACTTTTATACAATTTGACATCATC
>CAUZXS010004946.1:0-32212 GCA_963585895.1 Sepioteuthis lessoniana
GGACAGCTATCAATCGCTGGCTTCGTGTATATATATAAGGAGGTGCCCATGGTGTAATGGTTATCATCGCAGGAAATTGACTCGGCGACAAGAGTTCAAAACCTGGACGAGACTGATTGCATTTCACATAGCACTAATACCCTTGGGAAATGTATCAATCCAATTATTCTCCCTCTAGCTACGGGGTAAACAGTAGGGCAGACTAGGTTCTCCAGCCTTGGTGAGGCAAACTACTCTAGGAGAAGCAAAACTCTGAATTAAAACCTATTCAACTCCGCTTAAAAAATTGACCTTGTGTCATATCCTGCCCTGAGAGGAAGGGGGTTGGTAAATATGATGGACAGCTATCAATTGGCTATCGGTCTTATGGAAGTCAGACCTGACCGATAAAATAAAATGCATTTTTCCAAGCAGCGGTTGCTACATGGATACACTACATGGAAGCTAACTAAACGTATTGAGAAAAAGCTTGACGGTAATTACACAAAAATGTTGCGAGGTGTATTGAGCAAGTCCTGGAGGCAACATCCCACAAAACAGCAGCTGTACGGCCACCTACAACTCATCACGAAAACCATCAAAAGTTAGACGAACCAGACATGCGGGACATTGCTGGGGAAGTATGGACGAAATCATAAGCGATATACTAGTGTGTACCCCTTCGCATAGACGAGCAAAGGCAGGAAGACCAGCTAGAACCTATATTCAACAGCTCTGTGCCGATACTAGATATAGCCTTGAAGACCTCCCGGGAGCAATGGACGATAGATACGGGTGTTGAAGAGAGGGTCAGAGAAATCCGTATTGGCAGCACGATATGATGATGATCCCTGAAAAGTATGGCCTAGTTTGCTCTGTCGGTAGAATGCAACGATTACATCTCTGCAGAGGCTTCAGACCCCACTAACGAAGTGTCCTGTATTAGACATTAAACTATCTGATGGTGAGGCTTCAGTAATGCTGGGGCTTTGAGAAATGCAGAGTACTCCTTCATTGCCATCGCTCCAAGGTCACGCTCTTGCCCGGAGTAGGAGCACCTGATAGGGTCCTATCTCTAGGTCAAATAGAATTGTTTGACATTTAAACTGTGTACTTAGCTGAATTATTCGAAATTAACTGTTTTAACTGCGTATAAACAAAAAAACTGTGTACTTATGCTAAATTGAATCTTTGAAATAGAACCGTTTGATCATTTAACTGTGTGTAAACAAATGACAGATGTTTAATTGATATGTTAGTGGTACATAGCAATACTTGAAAACATTAAACTGTGTGCAAACAAATGATTAATAGCAAATAGAACTATCCGTAACATTTAGAAATAAGTGAAACCATTTAACAGCAAAAAAAATTAGCTCAAGGTGGTTTTAAAATATTATCTTCAAAATGTGTTTACAAATCAAATATTTAATATATATGTATGAAAAGGATATGGAATTAAGTAACCTACAATTGTTTATATGTCATAAAACCAAACCAAACCAAAGCAAATCTGATATATTTAATAAATATGTATAAAAAGGATTTGGAATTAAATAACCTACAATGGCTGATACGTCATGGCTCGAATGTCATAAAACCAACCTAAACCAAACCTTACTTATTTAATATATATGCATAAAAAGAATATGTAATTAAGTAACCATTAATGGTTGATACGCCATAAAACCATACCAAACCAAATCTTGTATATTTAATGTATATGTATCAAAAGGATATGGAATTAAGTAACCTCTAGTGGTTGATATGCCATAAAACCAAACCAAATCTTGCATATGTAATGTATACGAGGCACATACGATATGTTTCCAGACTTTTTTCGTATGGACACTTTTATTGATAGTACACACATGAAACTCTAGTCCCCTTCGAAATAATCTCCTCCGGCTGCAATACACTTGTTGTACCGTCCCAACAACTTCTGGAAGGCCCCATGGAAGTCCTCTTGTAATGAACGTGTCAATGACCTTTGTCACAGCCTCTTTCATCTCCTCAATTGTCTCATTACGACAGCCTGTGAGCTTAGGGAATAACCAAAAGTCACAGGGAGCAAGGTCTGAACTATAAGGTGGCTGAGGAACTGTCTTGATGCCCATCTTAGTCAAATAGCCTGTGACAAGGATGGAGTTGTGGACTGGTGTCCAAAACCATACTCGATTTGAAGAGTACTGGCCTCTTCCCTAGGAATGAAGAGTACTGGCCTCTTCCCTAGGAATCTCTTAATGAACTCCCTTCAAACCTCAACATAGTAACCCTAACCCTAACCCTTTGGCCAATCAACTCTGCTGTGTTGACTTCCTTACTCCTCCCACACCTCTCATCATCCCTCACAGACTCCGTGCCTTCTTTGAATCTCTTATGCCACTCAAAATCTGATGCTTGATTCATGCAAGATGGTTGAAAAGCAGTCTGAAGCATTCCATACGTTTCTGTGGCATATTTTCCAAGTTTAAAACAAAATTTTATTGCATATCGTTCTTCTAAAGTATCAGATTGCATTTTTGAAAGTCACCAGCCGTGACGATCATGCTTTAGTAGGGTGTATTCCAATTCCTGCTCTCGCTGTTCATTTGAAGCTGAAATCATAAACATTGGTCAGTCATCTTATAAGATGTGTATTAATAACATACTGAATTTTCAAGAGTCTACGACAATTTTAAATGCCTATACGAAAAATATCCGCAAACTTATCGTATGCACCTCGTATGTATCAAAAGGATATGAAATTAAGTAACCTCTAATAGTTGATATGCCATAAAACCAAACCAAACTAAATCTTGTATACTTAATGTATATGTATCAAAAGGATATGGAATTAAGTAACCTCTAATAGTTGATATGCCATAAAACCAAACCAAACTAAATCTTGTATACTTAATGTATATGTATCAAAAGGATATGGAATTAAGTAACTTCTAATAGTTGATATGCCATAAAACCAAACCAAACTAAATCTTGTATACTTAATGTATATGTATCAAAAGGATATGGAATTAAGTAACCTCTAATGGTTGATTTTTATCATTAAGGTTTTTCGGACTATTGTCTTCATCTGTATTGTTATTTCCGCAACGTTTCGGCCGATATGTCCTCCGGCCTTCTTCAGGTGTTTGTCGAACTCGGGAACCTTCACGGAACTTCGAACTACGTCCTTTATTGAAACCACGGGGGTCGCCTGTTCTGATTCCGTTTGCCATAACCGGGTACAAGTGTTAAGTATTCCCGTATATTACTCGCCTGTAGTGAGGATTGAACCTGCAACCTTCAGAAGGTTGTCTTCTTAGAAGCTCAGGGAACCAACGCCTATAACCGTTACGCCATGCTTCGCCTAAGAAATTTAGACAACTCTAATGGTTGATATGCCATAAAACCATACCAAACCAAACCATCTGAAAAGTAACTGGGCTTGGTATGCTATGTGAGCTTTAATCAAAAGAAGGGAAAATGAATGATATCTTACGAGTATAAGAATGTAATCCTAGCTTTCTACAACCATTGCATTTTTTCATTTTTGTTTACGCCACTTCTACAGGTCATTTAGCAATGAACACTGAAGAGAGAATTATCCTGACATTTTTGTTTCGGTTGGAGAAAACTTAGTCACAGGCACTCGAAATGCTTCAGCAAGTGTAAAGAGAAAATACACGGGTTTTTGAGTAGGACAAGAGGTTCAAAGATTAGATATGTTGTATAAATACCTTGGAAAATATCTAATGACGAATTATATATATATATATATATATATATATATATATATATATATATAATTTGAAAGCAAATACTTTGTCGCTAACATTATTTCTAAGTGAGCGAGACCTCATTTGTTTGCACACAGTTAAATGGTTTCAAGTATTGCTATCTAACACAAATAGTTCTATTTAATATTATTCATCTTTTTCAAAACATTTAAATGGTTTCGATTATTGGTATCTTGTTTGCACACTATTACATGGTTTCAAGAACAGCTATTTATTTTCTGTACTCAGTTAAATGGTTTTAAAAATTGCTATTTAAATCTAATAATTCTATTTCAAAACAATCATTTGTTTGCCCATTGGTAAATATTTTCAAGTATAGTAAATGATTTCATAGTTCTATATGACACATAAATAGGACGCCAAACAGTAGAACGACACTGGGTTAGAGTGGACCTGGGAGTAATGGCAATAAAAGGGTGCTCTACATTCCTCAAAGCTCCAGGACTGGAGCCTCTCTATCAGAGGGTTTACTGCCACATCTAGGACTCTCGTTGGTGTTCTTACCTCTCTGTAGAGATACAGTCGGCGTATTTTACAGCCCCAGCCAACTGGGCTAAGGTTCAACGAATTTTGTTCTTGTCCAGAGGTGAAAGATGACCCAAAGAGCGGGAGGCCTTCAACAAGCAGGAGTGAGATCAACTTCGTGGCAGGTGGTGCCTGAGATCGTCAATTGACTGTTTGAATAATTGCAGTCACTTGGACATGAAAAAGAATAGTGTTAAGAAGTGCTTCTGCAAAGATTCAGACATGTGTGAAAAGTAATTTGACTGCGTGTGCTGATCATCGGACAGTTTCCGGTCAAGAGGAACAACATCGATCGGGAGCAACCTCTCCGTTTCCTTCATCTGGCCCCGTGTGACCATTTTCTTTTCCACAAGAGGATTTTGATGGGGATCGATTTTTGAGACGAGGAGGACATTAAGAGGGCCGTAACGAAGGAGCTATGGGGCATCCCAGATGAATCCTTCCAGCAGTGCATATAAGCATGACTGAATAGGATAGGAAAGTGTATTAGACTCGAGAGGTATTACTTTGATGGGGAAATCATGTTGTTAAATGCCCAGTCGGCTGGGGCAATGGAATACTCCGACTGCTGTGGAAAACCATAAGTTTACGCTGGTGTAAAAAAAACACACTCTCAAATGAATAAAATAACAATAATGATAATGATGATGATAATAATAATAATAGAGGAAACTTGCTGTCACTCAAACTCCAGTGAAAAACCATGATGTGAAAAACTAATATCTCACACGACAAAACTTGGACATGGCTAAGAAACGGAAACTTTAAGAGAGAAACAGAATCTCTCCTAATAGCAGCACAAGACACCACCATAAAAACCAATCATATCAATGCGAGAATAGATAAGACTCAACAAAATAGCAAATGCAGGCTATATGGTGACAGAGATAAAACCATCAATCTTATAATAAGCGAATGCAACAAATTAGCACAGAAGGAGTATAAGGCGAGACACGACTGGGTCAGTTAGGTGATTCACTGGGAAATGTGTAAGAAACTTAAATTCGACCATACTAACAAATGGTATATGCACAACCCAGCACCTGTCCGAGAAAAGGCCACGCATAAACTCCTATGGGACTTTAATATACAAACGGATCACCTAATCCTGGCCAGAAGACCAGATTTATTAATAATCAACAAAAAAAAAAAAAATAAAGAGAACTTGTCGACTTTTCTGTCCCGGCTGACCATAGGATAAAACTGAAAGAATGTGAAAAGAAGGATAAGTACCACGACTTTGCTAAAGAATAGAAAAAACTATGGAACATGAAGGTGACAATTATACCAATTGTAATTGGTGCATTTGGTACAGTAACTAAAGGATTACTAAAGGGACTAGAGGACTTGGAAAAGTGGAGGACGAGTGGAGACCATCCAAACGACGGCATTATTGAGAACGGCCAGAATATTAAGAAGGAGGAGACTGGCTGTCACTCAGACTCCAGTGAAAAAACATCGGCTAACGTTGATGTGAAAAGCTCTAATGAGTGGATAATAATAATAATAATAATAATAATAATAATAATAATAATAATAATAATCCTTAAAATGAACAAGGGAGTAACTCAAAGGGCAAGAAAATTGATGACGATGCACGAGGCCTTATATCCGAGGGATGATCCAGACTATATGTGATGAGAAAAGAAGGAGGAAGAGGACTCGCCAATATTGAAGATTGCATGGATACATCCATATGAAGAATTGAGGACGACTTAAAAAGCGCAAAGAATCACTAATTACAGCGGCCAGTAACACCACTGATAACATATAGACAAACAGAACAACAACAAAAACTAGGAAACAGAAATGGGAAGAAAAACAACTGTATGGATATTTCAAGAGACAAATTAGCGAAATTTCACACAAGAAAACCAGGACATGGCTAAAAAAAAGGAAACCTAAAGAGTGAAACTGAATGCTTCCCGATTGCAACTATATTTGTGCCGAAATCGATAATGAGCAACAGGATAGCAAGTGTAGATTACGTTGTAACAAAGACGAAACGATAAATGATATAGTAAGCGAAAGTAGCGAACTAGCGCAAAAAGACTAGACATGACTAAATGGGAAAGGTGATCCACTGGGAATTGTGCAAGAAAATGAAATTTGTCCATACTGCAAAATGCTGTATGCACAAACAAGAATGCTTCCAAGAGAAGAGACGCAAAATTTGAGATGCAAACGGATCATCTGATCCTGGCTGGAACACCAGACCAAGTGGTAATTCACAAAACTGAAGAAACCTGATATCCAGAGGACTTTGCTGTCCCGGCAAACCAGAGTGAAAAATTAAAGAAAATAAAAAGACTGACAAGTGCTTGAACCTCGTCAAAACAGTGGACCATGAGGGTAACAGTAACAGTGATACCAGGTATTATTGGTACATTTGAAACGGTCTCCAAAAGCTTGGAAAGGAGGCAGGAAGAATTGGAAATCGGAGGACGAATCGAGACCATACAAACTACAGTAGTGTAAAGATCGGTCAAATCCTGAGGAGAGTTCTGGAGACCTAGTTTGTTGATTGTTTTTGGGGGGGGGTTATGGCTATCAAACTTTGTACGTTATTTAACGCCAAACCCATTTTTATGAAAATAGTTCTACTTCAAACAATTCAGTTGAGGATAAGTACGCATTTTAAATGTAAGTACAGTTTAATTGTGAAAACATTTCTATGTCAAGCTATTCAGTTTAGTCAAGTAGTTCTAATTCAGCTAATTCAGTTTACTATAAGAACGGATTTTGTTTCATGTCAAAACAGTTCTATATTAAACAAACCAGTTTAGTATAAATACAGTTTTAATATAAAAAAACGGTTCCATCTCAAATAATTCAGTTTAGCATAAGTACGCAGTTTAAAAGTAAGTACGGTTTAATCGTCAAAAACATTTTTATTTCAAACTATACAGTTTAGTCAAACAATTCAGTTAAGCAGAAGTCTGTAGTTAGTTCTATTTAACCCATAGATAGGGCTCTATGAGGGGCTACAACGCCGTGCCAGAGTGGACCTGGGAACAATGGCAACGAAGGGGTGCACCGTATTCCCCAAAGCTCCAGCATACCTTGGACCTCACCATCAGATTGTTTAGTGTCATATCCAGGATACTCATTGAGTAGGGGGAGTCTTATCCCTCTGCAGAGGTGCAGCAGTCGGTGTATGCTACAGCCCCAGCCAACTGGGCAATGGGGACATGGGGGGATTTGCTCGAACCCTTGTAAAGGACCATCAGTTAACGCTGCAATCGAAAACTTGCAGTAAATACAAAAGGCACTCATAGATTAAATACAATACGGGAAATAAATTAAGAAATCAAAAAATTAAAATAATTTATAGAGTATCCTTACATATGAAGAAAGATGAAAAAACAGTATAATCCAAGATCTGAAAAAACGTTTTTTTTATGAAAGTCGAAGTTGAACGTTTCAGTTGTAATAACCTTCTTCAGGACTTTATATTAATGAAAGATTTTGCAAAAATAGCCATCGATGTTTGATGAAATACACACTTTCTTTTCTCCTTTTATTTCATCGAACATCCTTCACTATTTCTTGAATTTAAAGTCCTGAAGAAGGTTATTACAACCGAAACGTTTAACGCAGACTTTCATAAAAAAAGAAATTCATCAGATTTTGGATTATTCTGTTTTTTTAACTTTCTTCATACTCTTGAATTTATCTCCATATTTACTTCCATACATGCATATATATATATGTGTGTGTGTGTGTGTGTGTGTGTGTGTGTGTGTGTGTGTGTGTGTGTGTGTATATATATATATAGGGAGGTGCCTGTGGTGTAATGGTTATCGTCGTAGGAAATGGACACGGCGACACGAGTTCAAATTCTGGACGAGACTGATTGCATTTCACATAGCACTAATACCCTTGGGAAAGGTATGAATCCAATTATTCTCCCTCCAGCTATGGGTAAATAGTAGGGCTGACTGAGTTCTTAAACCTTGGTGAGGCAACTCGTCTAGGAGAAGGAAAACTCTGAATTCAAACCTGTTAAACTCCGCTAAAAAAATGACCTTGTGTCATATCCTGCCCGAGCGGAGGGGTTGGTAAATATGATATATATATATATATATATATATATATATCAAGAGAGAGAGAGAGAGAGAGCACATGCAACAAAACAAATCGATAAAGAGTATATGTGTAAGTATGCATGAATGTAATCAAAGTTCGATTTGACAGCAAAAAAAGTTTCTCAAACGGCAATGATCTTTTCAGGCCAACAACCAAAGTATATTTATCTAAAAAAGAAAAAAAGATATTATACTTGATAGATTGGACTGAAAACTTCATTGTAGGCAACGCCTTCTGATTTCTTTTTAATATATGCTCATACATACTATGTACTAGTTGCAGAAAAAACAGGTGCCCACACGCACACTTGCATAGGCATACTCATACTCACACGGGTATTCTCATACTCCGACAGAGACACGTACACACCTATCAATGCATACACTGACAAACATATCATCACCCATTTCACATAGACAAATGTACATTGACACAGATGCCTGCGTATATATATATACTAATACCGTACAAATACATGTTTCATTGATGCATATGTTGAGGCATTCTATGATAGATAAATACTCATATATATATATATATATATATATATATATATATATATATATATATATATATATATATACGCATTTATAAACTTCATGAGTGCCGACTAATCGTAAAAAAAGAACATGCATATATAAAGAGTTAAACATACAAATACACATAGTGAGGGAGAAAAATTTTATGCAATCATGAGATTGTCCTTTGTATATATATATATATATATATATATATATATATATATATATATATATATATATATGTGTGCATATATATGAATGTATGTATGTATATATTCACACATACATACATTCATATATATGCATATCTGTATATATATACATATATATATATATATATATATATGTGTGCATATATATGAATGTATGTATGTATATATTCACATATACATACATTCATATATGTGTACATATATATATATATATATATATATATATATATATATATATACAGATATGCATATATATGAATGTATGTATGTGTGAATATATACATACATACATTCATATATATGCACATATACATACATACATATATATATATATATATATATATTAATGTATGTATGAATGTATGTGTGAATATATACATATATATATGTGTGTGTGTGTGTGTGTGTGCGCGCACACGCGCGTACGCGTGTTATCTTTGTGTGTGCGTACGTGTTTATTTTATTAGCATATAATCTCAGCTTTTACGTGAACATGACTATATATAGATATATAAATACAATTTCTATGTGTATATAATTGTGATTGTTAATTTTCTGTTATATATATATATATATATATATATATATATATATATATATATATAATTTCATGAGATTGTACTTACGCTACCTAACTGTGTACGTGCGCATAGATAGCTCGATTAATTGCTTGATATATATTCAAAAATATAGGTACATTTATAATATATATATATATATATATATATATATATATATATATATATATGAGTGCGTATTTATGTACTTCTATATATTCTCATTGTGTATATGCACCTGAATATATATATATATATATATATATATATATATATATATATATATATACTATCCATATGGGTATATAATTGTGATTATGCAGTTTATTTCTGTTATATATATATATACATATATGTGTGGTGTGCTATTTTGAGATGTTCGTGAAAATGCGTTAATTATCTATATGGTTTCAACAAATGTGCTTACGTGGACATACACAGACACACAGGCACACACACGCACACGCATATATATGTTTACATATTAATGTATATCGAAATGTATACCTACATATATATGTATTTGTGTGTGTGTGTGTGTCTGTGTCTGTGTCTGTGTGTCAATGTGTCTATGTGAATCTGTATATGCTGTGTGGCTATCTGTATATATATATATATATAATTGCGATTGTGAATGTTCTCTGTGTTTATATATATATATATATATATATATATATATATATATATATATGTATTGAGAAATATAAAAAGTTTTGGACAATATCGGGCAGAACGTGTAGGAGTAGGTCTTTACGGAAATATTGATCCTAATGAATCAAGGAAGCCTTTTCGGTTTTGGGATTGATCTGAGAAATGAAGCAAGAAGCAGAATGATTGCATTTGGCCTCTGACAGAAGGGAACTTTGTCTTTTTTCTATTTTATTTTTTCAATTTATTATTATCATTATTTGTTCTAGTAGTTGTAGTACTACTACTAGTAGTAGTAGTAGTAGTACTGTAAGTATTTAGCTGAGATGATGGAGGAATGTGTGAGCAGTGACAGTAATCATATATTAGAAAACATGAATCATTGTCTCTTTTAACGTTCTCTCCAGAATGGAGACCGGCATACATACGTCGAATTATCTCAACCAGAAGGTGATCTATCTATCTATCTATCTATCTAATTACCTATCTGTGTAAAGAGACAAACAGAAAGATGGTTTATCACTAGAAGACTTCCGCCGGGCTTTCTACCTCTCAGGATAGAAAACTTTAACTATCTATCTGTCTGCCCGTGGTGTAATCGTTATCGTCACAGGATATGGACACGGCGATCCGAGTTCAATTCCTGGACAAGACTGATTGCATTTCACAGGAAAGGTATGAATCCAATTATTCTCCCTCCAGCTATGGGTAAATAGTAGGGCAGACTAGGTTCTTCAGCCTTGTTGAGGCAACTAGTCTAGAAAGAAAACTGTGAATTCAAACCTGCTAAACTCCGCTTAAAAATTGACCTTGTGTCATATCCTGCCCGAGCGGAGGGGTTGGGTAAATAGGATCTATCTGTCTGTCTGTCTGTGTAAAGAGACAAACAGAAAGATGGCTTAACACCAGAAGACTTCCGCCGGTCTTTCTACCTCTCAAGATAGAAAACTTTATCTATCTATCTATCTATCTGTCTGTCTGTCTGTCTGTGTAAAGAGACAAACAGAAAGATGGCTTAACACCAGAAGACTTCTGCAGGCCTTTCTACCTCTCAAGATAGAAAACTTTATCTATCTATCTATCTATCTGTCTGTCTGTCTGTGTAAAGAGACAAACAGAAAGATGGCTTAACACCAGAAGACTTCTGCTGGCCTTTCTACCTCTCAAGATAGAAAACTTTATCTATCTATCTATCTATCTATCTATCTGTCTGTCTGTCTGTGTAAAGAGACAAACAGAAAGATGGCTTAACACCAGAAGACTTCTGCAGGCCTTTCTACCTCTCAGGATAGAAAACTCTATCTATCTATCTATCTATCTATCTGTCTGTCTGTCTGTCTGTGTAAAGAGACAAACAGAAAGATGGCTTAACACCAGAAGACTTCTGCCGGCCTTTCTACCTCTCAGGATAGAAAACTCTGTCTATCTATCTATCAACCTATGTATCTACTCGAAAGACAGAAATAAACCGACAGACAACTAGCCAAACAGCCAGCCAGATTGCTTGATAGAGACTGATTACGTCGATCTTTCGAGATTGAAAATAATATGATGTCTTTCTACATTAAGCAGAGAGAGGAGCTGGATATGAACATGCTCATATTGATCCATCTCGCTGTCTAAAAAGAAAATCATTGGATATCTATCTACGAGGTGCATACTATAAGTTTCCAGACTTTTTCGTATGGGGATTTAAAATTGTCGTAGACTCTTGAGAATTCAGTATGTTATTGCTATATATCTTATGAGATGACTGACCGACCAATTTTTATGATTTCAGCATCAAATGAACAGCTACAGAAGCAATTGGAATATACCCTACTAAACACTGATTGTCACAACTAGGGAATTTCGAAAATGCAAGCTGACACTTTAGAAGAACGATATCCAATAAAATTCTGTATTAAACTTTGTAAAAATGCCACAGAAACGTATGGAATGCTTCTGGCTGCTTTTCAACCATCTTGCATGAATCGAGCATCAGTTTTTGAGTGGGATAAGAGATTCAAAGAAGGCACGGAGTCTATGAGGGATGATGAGAGGTGTGGGAGGAGTAAGTAAATCAATACACAAGCGTTGATTGGCCAAAGGCTTAGAGTTAGGGTTACTATGTTGAGGTTTTAAGGGAGTTCAGGAAGAGATTCCTAGGGAAGAGGCCAGTACTCTTCAAATCGGTCGGTGGCATTTCCAGCAGGACAATACACCAGTCCACAACTCCATCCTTGTCACAGACTATTTGACCAAATTGGGCATCAAGACTGTTCCTCAGCCTCCCTATAGTCCAGGCCTTGCTCCCTGTGACTTTTGGTTATTCCCTAAGCTCTGCGGCTGCCGTTATGTGACAATTGAGGAGATGAAAGAAGCTGTGACGAAGGTCATTGACACGCTCACAAAAGAGAACTCCTATGGAGCTTTCCAAAAGTTGCTGGAACGGTACAACAAGTGTATTTCAGCCGGAGGAGATTACTTCGAAGGGGACTAGACTTTCATGTGTGTACTATCAATAAAAGCCCCCCTACGAAAAAGTCTGGAAACTTATCGTATGCTCCTCGTATCTATCTATGTCAGTCTCTTCAGATATCTTTATGGATATACAAAAAGAGAGTTAGATAGGAACAGATTTATATGAATCAATTAAATTGTCTATTATATTATTATAGCTATTTAGCTATTTTGAATGAAAATGATATCTATCTATCTCGCTGTTTGTCTATCTGTCTGTCCGTCCGTCCGTCCGTCAACTCGTCCTTCTGTTCATATTGATATAGCAAAAAGAATATGAGATTTATCAATGCAGACAGAGAAACTGAAAAAGACAAAGAATGGTAGCTAGCCAGATAGACACAGGCAAGCTTTGATTGATAGACTAAATAAAAGTGAAATAGGTAAATTGATATACAGAGACATAACGAAAACTGAGTCGAGTCGGTTAGATAAAGCGATTGAAAAAGCAGAGATAGATAGATAGATAGATAGATCCGACCATTTTATTGAGTTACAAAAGAGCAGCATTTTATGTAGATAGATAGATAGATAGATAGATAGATAGATAGATAGATAATCAAGTTGGTTGGTTGGTTTTTATGGCATATCAACTTTTGTAGTTTATCTAATGCCAAATCTATTTTCATAAAAAGAAACAGTTCTATTTCAAACAATTCAGTTGAGCATGAGTACACAGTTTAATTGTCTAAAACATTTCTATTTCTATCTATTCAGTTTATTCAAAGAGTTCGAATTGAACCAATTCAGTTTAGTATAAGTAAAGATTTGGTTTGGATACAGTTAGATTTCAAAACAGTTCTATTTCAAACTATTTAGTTTAGCATAACTACAGTTTCAATGTCAAAATCTCTTCCATTTTAAACAATTCAGTTCAATATACAAAAACAGCTCCATTTCAAAGAATTCATTTTAGCATAAATACGAAGGTTAGATATCAACACAGTTATATTTCAAGTAATTCACTTTCGCATAAGAGCGCAACTTAGATCTATTTGACCCATAGATAGGACCCTATTAGGTGGTGCTACCACTCCGGGACAGAGTGGACATGGGAGCGATGGCAATGAAGGGATACTCTGCATTCTCCAAATCTCCTGTATTTCTGGAACCTCACCATCAGATTGTTTAGAGTCATATCAGGACACACGCTGGAGGGGGGCTCACCCCTCTACAGAGATGCAGTCGGTATATTCTACAGCCCCAGCCGACTGGGCAATACAATCAATTAATACGCAAAGATTGACGCACAAATACTCTTGGCTCGATCCATTGATGCAAAAAAAAAGAGAAACTTAGAGATTAAAAAGAAATCAATCAAGAACGATTTTGGTGGAGAAAGAAAAAGTAAAGATCTCTATTCGCCATCCCAATCATGGTTGACTACATTGATCTTCTGGAAGATGGATTTAATCCATAAAAATTCTATTGATAAAAAATGGAAGACATACAAAATTTGTTGTGAAACCGGTAGTTATATCTGTACAGTTTGATCGAAATGTTAGCACCCACGTTATTTAGATTTATCAAATGCTGACGACAAAAGCAATACAGGCGATAATTAGATGAAAGTTGATTTTATTGGCATAATAGCTTGAGTGTTTGCCGATAGCCCGAATCATACCAAAGACTTTTAAAAAATGGTACTTGATGCCTCCTTGATTAACATTCAGCATTATACGGTCGGGATCAAGGGTAAAGTGGAGCAATACAAGGAAAGGAGATACGCCCTCCACTATATCTTGGTGTGGTAGCTATCGAAAACGGAGCCTTCGAGTCGCCTTCGACTCACCTTCGACTACGGTTACCAACTTTACTTAGTTTTATCAGTGCTAATTGACTTGAATTGTCAGAAATGAAGACACTTTTTTTCTAACCACACAGTCGGCTGAAGCTATAGATTGCTACGACTGCATCTCGACAATGGGGTAAGACCTTTTAACCAACGAATGTTATATATATGTCATTATACCCTCTGATGGTTAGGCTACAGTCCTGAAATTTTGGGGGAATGTGAAGTAGCTCTTCCTTGCCATAACTCTCACGCTGACTCGGAGTAGTAATGCTTATTAAGATGCTATCTATGAACCATTTAACTGTGCGCAAACAAACGACTAATGTTAAATCGAATAGAGTTAAATAACTGTTAAAACCTAGAAGAAGGTAACTGAATGAGAAATAATCAAAACCGAGGTGGAAATAAAATGTTGGTTGTTTTGTTTAACGGCTTATAAACTCATCTTGTGTCATTTAACGCCGAATCAAAATTTTTAAAAATCGAGCAAAAAGTTAAAAACAATTTTAGCAAAATAATAAATTTAACAAATTGATATATTAAACAAATTCTAAATTTTTAAAAATCGTCTATAAAAATATATTTAACAAATTTTAAGTTTTTAAAAAATCGTTCATAAAAGTAAATTTAACAAATTTTAAATTTTAAAAATTGTTTATAAAAATATATTTAACAAATTTTAGATTTTTAAAAGTCGTTTATAAAAATATATTTAACAAATTTTAAATTTTTAAAAAATCGATTATAAAAATATATTTAACAAATTTTAGATTTTTTAAAAAATCGTTTATAAAAAATATATTTAACAAATTTTAAGTTTTTAAAATATCGTTTATAAAAATATATTTAACAAATTTTAAATTTTTAAAAAATCGTTTTTAAAAATATATTTAACAAATTTTAGATTTTAAAAAATCGTTCATAAAAACATATTTAACAAATTTTGAATATTTAAAAATCGTTTATAAAAATATATTTAACAAATTTTAAATTTTTAAAAAATTATTTTTAAAGATATATAGTATATATATTTAATTTGACTGTTTAGAACAAAGTTTTGCGATGAATTTGTTGCATATTTGGTAGTATATATGTTGCATACTCATATGCAGATGCATGAATGCAGAAACAAAACAACACAATAAAGACGAGCGACACAGTTCTTTAGAAAAATATACCTCTCACATTATTGAAAGGGTTGTGTGTGAGAGGGAGTTGGAGACCGAGCAGAACTGCAACATATTGACCCCCACTCTTCTGGCTATCACAGCCTTTCTTTCCCGTTATCCTGGGCTGTTAAACTGGGGGCCTGGGGGCCCAGCCTCTCCTGGGACATGGTTCTTATTCCAGCATCTGCTCTCCAACTGATCTGAACTTCCTGTTGCTGGGGTTATTTAATGATTTGACATCCACCTACTTCCTGCGAGCGTCATAATTTCGCACTCAGTTCAACCCCCCGATAGTCAAGGTCGCCCCTGATATCTTCGACCGGATTCAACTGTTATTTACACAGGTGCAGTTCTTCTTTTGACAGCTTAGCCGGGTCGGAGGTCAATATGAAACATATATATATATATATACTACCAAAACATATATATACATATACTTCCAATATATATATATATATATATATATATACTACCAAAATATATATATATACATATACTTCCAAAATATATATATATACATATACTTCCAATATATATATATATATATATATATATATATATATATATTGTTCGGCCACTGATACTTTTGAGTACATTCCAATTTCTTTGATAAAATTGTTGTATAGTGGCTCGTACCACGCGACTTCAGGTATCGCAGAAGAATAAAAGACGCTGTGTCTCTTAGGCACGGGGAAGCAGAAGCAGGAAGCAGAAGCCGAAAGAGTTGCAGAGAAATAGCTCTGAAGGACGTCATTCAGTAGTAAGACCGACTTCAGACGTAAAACCAACAGTACGAGACTTATGATACCAGTCGAACTGTAAATAATTAACTCTATTTCACTGTCTCTCTTTTCCCTATCGTTACAACATTAACTATCCTGCATGATATTATTTTCGTGAAGAGTTTTTTCATGGAAATGAAATGGTAATCTTAATAACTTTAACAAAATACAATACCCGCCAGCAGTGTAAAGATTTGGTTTGGTTGTTTGGGTTTTATGGCATATAAACATTTGTAATTCATTTAATGCCAAATCCATTTTTATACAAATAAACAATTCTATTTCAAACAAATCAGTTAAGCATAAGTACACAGTTCAATTGTCAAAAAAAAAAATTCTATTTCAAGCTATTTAGTTTAATAAAACAGTTCTAATTCAAACAATTCAATTTTATATAAATATAGGTTTTTTTGTTTACGCAGATAAATGTCAAAACAGTTCTATTCAAACAATCGAGTTTAGTGTAACCACAGTTTCAGTGTTAAAATGTTGCGTTCTGGTTAGTGAACGCTTGTAATATCAAATAAAGGACAAACCACGATATGAGAGGAAATAAAGATATATTCTCAGGAAAAAGTATATATACAATAGAGAGACTATTAGTAGACAAGAACATAGGATTAGTGAATACAGAATAAAGATATAGTCCAATGATAGTATTTGCTTCCGTTATTACGGTAGCAAGTAAGGTGATCTAGTGTGATCTCCAGTCTCCAACGCTCAAATACTATTCCTGTAAGAAGCTGCGGTATTTGTTCCACGCCCCACCGAACGCGAAAGTGTGGCACAAAGCCTTTTTTTTTTTTTGGTGGGTCCGGGCGCAGGGCTGTAGCCCACACGCGCCCGGCATTTCCCAAAAATGCCTACGGCCCCGTCGGCATTCCCCTTATTAGGGGCGCCTCAGGCGCCGGGCGATTAACCCAACCCTCCTGAAGAGGGTGATAGCCTGGGGGGAAGGCCCCCTGAGGCCGTAGGAAAAATCCAGCAATCGAGACACACCCGGCCCGATCCGCGCCGCAGCCAGCACAGCCGGCCGAAGTAAGACCCGACAACTAAATCAGCAAAAAGCTGCTCCTATAAGAAGCTGCCCTTCACCTTCTAGGCTGCCCTGGTATTAGTAGCTACTGCTATATATGGCAGATGGACTAGTTCATTGTGTGGAAAAAGGTAGGAGGTACCCAACACAAAAACAGTTCTATTCCAAACAATTCAGTTTAGCATAAGTCCGCTGTTCAGATATCAAAACGGTTTTATTTCAAGTAATACTCGTTAGCATAAATACGCAGTTTAGTTATTTTTGAGCTATAGATAGGACCCTATCAGTTGCTACATATCAGGGCCAGAGTGGACATGGAAGCGATGGCAATGAAGGAGTACTCTGCATTCCCCAAATCTCCTGTATTACTGAAACCTCATCATCAGATTGTTTAGTGTCATATCGAGGACACTCGTTGGGGGTCTTACTCCTCTGCGGAGATTCAGTCGGTGTATTCTACAGCCCCAGCCGACTGGGCAAACTGTGTGAAGAAGGTAAACCACTGTTTATGATGTACTGATTAAACTATGTCTTCAACTTTATGACAGACACCCGACGATTGTACTCAGTTTTGTTAGTATTTTTGGTTCGTGTTTGAAATGAAATGATTGCATATTCTAAGATTATATCATTTTACAGGTTTCGTTTGGTTTGTTGGGTTTAGATTGATCTTAGATTGATCCATCTCGCTGTCTAAAAAGAAAATCAATGGATATCTATCTATCTATCTATCTATGTCAGTCTCTTCAGATATCTTTATAAATATACAAATAGAGATTTAGATAGGAACAGATTTATAAATTGTCTATTATATTATTATAGCTATTTAGCTGTTTTGAATGAAAATGATATCTATCAATCTATCTCGATGTCTGTCTGTCTATCTCTCTGTCCGTCCGTCAACTCGTCCTTCTGTTCATACTGATATAGCAAAAAGAATATGAGATTTATCAATGCAGACAGAGAAACTGAAAATGACAAAGAATGGTAGCTAGCCAGATAGACACAGGCAAGCTTTGATAGACAAGATAGATAGATAGATAGATCAGACCATTTTATTGTGTTACAAAAGAGCAGCATTTTAGTGATAGATAGATAGATAGATAGATAGATAATCAAGTTGATTAGTTCATTTTTATGACATATCAACCTTTATAGGTTATCTAATGCCAAATCCATTTTCAATAAAATAATCAGTTCTATTTCAAACAATTCAGTTTAGCCTGAGTACACAGTTTAATTGTCAAAAACATTTCTATCTCAAACTATTCAGGCAGTTATATATAACAATTCAGTTTAGTGTAAGTACAGTTTCAATGTCAAAAACAGTTCAATTTCAAACAATTCAGTTTAGCATAAGCACGCAGTTTAAATATATTTACAGTTTAATTGTAAAAAACATTTCTATTCTGAGCTATTCAGTTTAGTCAAGCAATTCTAATTCAGCTAACTCATTTTAGTATGAGTACAGATTTTGTTTACACACAGTTATATGTCAAAACAGTAATGTTAACAATTCAGTTTGATGTAAATACAGTTTCAATGTCAAAAAACAGTCCAATTTGAAATAATTCAGTTTAACATAAGCACGCAATTCAACTGTAAGCACGGTTCAATTGTCAAAAAACATTTCTATTTCTAGCTATTTAGTTTTATCAAACAATTCAGTTTCACATAAGTATGCCGTTAGTTCTATTTAACCCATAGATTGGGCCCTATCAGTTGCTACCACGTCGGGCCAGAGTGGACCAGGGAGCAATGGCAATGAAGGGGTGCTCCATATTCTCCAAATCCCCAGCATTACTGGGACCTCACCATCAGACTGTTTAGTGCCATATTATCAGGACACTCATTGGGTATGGGGTCTTACCCCTATGCAGAGGTGCAGTCAGTGTATTCTACAGCCCCAGCCAACTGGGCAAATCATTTTACAATTTACAAAAGTAATTTTCATCACTCTATCATTTATTGTCCTTGATTTATGCCCGATTATTTTGTATTAGAAATTGTGAAACACCCTATGTATGTATTATAGAACATCAATAAACAGCACTCACCTTCACAAGCCAAAAGTAACATGGCTGCCTCCTTGGAAAAGCTAGCCAACTAAAGCTCACCTCTTTTATTGAAGAGTGCATGAACTGCATGTGGATTGGCTCACTTTACAAGAATGGACCTATCCAACACATTTGCATGAGTGGTATCCATTCATCTACTCATTCTCAACCAAATTACCTCTGAGTAATTTAGACAACACTCTACTTGAGTTAATCAATATTCTACATGTATGTATGTATGTTTGTATTTCTTCATAATCCACCAAAAAGAGCACATAGCATCAATTAGTTAATCCAAGTAATACACTTAAAATGATATAGCCTAGAGAATAAAGCATTTTTCAGTCTAATTTGTAATTAAATGTCTGCTTTTGGGTGGATCTTAATTCACACAGAACTAAATTTTTTAATCATCCAAATGTTCCATTTATCAAATGAAATGCTCACGTTTAGAATTGTTCACTTTTTGGGAAACCAAAGCATCAATATAATCATGGATAACAGTTAAAGTCGGAATTCCATAGGTTCACAAAAATCAATAGTATATATATATATATATATATATATTCTTGAATGTTATATGTATATATATATATATATATATATATATATATATATAACAAAACTATATGTTTGTCTCAATCTAACTTGATGGATTTGTGGCAGACCCAAATGAGGAATAATTTGGAGCGTGCTCAATATCTGTGATAGAGCTATTATATAATATTGATATAGTATATATTAGTTTTTATATTTTTTGTATTTATATTTATTTCGTTCAGATAAACATCCCTGAAATTAACTATATATAAACACTAATATATATATATATATATATATATATATATATATATATATATATATATATATATATATATATAAACTTGTTTGCTATTCTTAAACAGTATATTGATGATCTAAACGTTAACATTTAAGGATTCTGAAATTAGTACTCTCAGTTAGTGAAGAAATCTTACAATTGTGTCAATTATATGAATATTGAAAGCTCTCCATCAAAGGAAACCTTCTGGTTCCCAATTTTAATAAATGGCGGGGAAATGAAATTATTTGAATTCTCTTGCAACTTTGATAATTGTATTAGTTCTATGAACTTGGACATAGAATCAAACGCACAGCATATTAGATAATTCGACTGAACACAGATATTAACAAATACTATATCACCCTAAACAAAGTAGTAGCCATGACCTTCAAGAGATTAAACATATTTCCGTTCTATTTGTCTAAATTCCCGAGACGAAGCTTCATGATTTTGATTCGTTGGAATATTCAAACTATTGTCTTCATCTTTATTGTTATATTAGCAACATTTAGGCTGATGTGTTCTTCAACCTTATTCGGATGTTTCAGGATGAACACAGGAACCCATACAGAACTTCGAACCAAACCGAATCCTTTATTTAATCAACAGGGGTAGACTATTCTAATTCAGTTAACCTTGACCTGGAACAAGTGTTAAGGTAAAAACAATCTACCCCTGTAGATTTGATAAAGGGTTTGGTTCGAAGTTTTTTGTGGCCTCCCAATTTCGACATGAAACATTGGTAGAAGGCCGACAGACGCATCGGCTGAAACGTTATTAATATAACAATGAAGATGAACAGAATAGTTCGAACACTCAGGATGAAAAAAAATTCTGTTTTTGTATTTTTTTAAAGAATTTAAGAATTAACTGTTAAAGTTGAGAAAGTTATATAAAATTCTTAGATGACACATTGTCATTATAATTCACTTTAACTAGTTTTTCTTTCATCATATATTTATTGTTATATTAACGCCTTATAGCAATAGACATAATATTAAGTAACCAGAATTTCTTAGACAGTCATTAAATTTGATAGCTTTTTTTTTCACTTTATTTTTTATGGTTTATTATACCTAGCAGTAATAAACACAATATTTCTGAGCTATCTGTACTTCTTAAAAACATTGTCATTGTTATGAGACAACAGTCCATTATACCATACCCATGATACGGATATGCGAAACGTACATAGAATGTTCATAACATATATACATAGAACATAGGAATCTCGAAACGCGAAAAACACTTACGACTTCTTAGTTCAGGTACGAAACTCAAAGGTAATAATTTGAGTTTAAAAGTTCTTCGACATAAGGAGAGAGATACACATTCTTTCTATTCTGGCTTTTCCATCTGCCCACCCCCAACACGTGTGGCACCCGCCACAAAGCCACTTGCCTGGCTTCGGCGAGCAAGCGAAAGTCAACCGTCTTCTCCCGAGGCAGAACTCAACTGACTTTTTCAATATCCCCAAAATCCTCTGCGTGTTTCCGGTGCGTGACGTCACCCGCACTCTCCAGCCCCGTTTCCCATCTGGACTATTGTGACATCTCTGAGTGACACGTCTGCTCCGCCCGCGCGCGTGAACACCTGCGTTAATGTCGCTCCTAAGTAACCCATGCACTGAGCCGAAAGGTTCTCAGCTTAACTAAACCCAAAGGCATAAAACGAAATCCCTCGGCCATTATATTACACTATAACAATGGCAAATTCTATATTAATCGAGAGCCAAGTACTATCGAAAATATTGGATACTCTACTGATATTCGACTGACAAGTAAGCCTAGCTTACGCTACCACTTTTCTCTGTATCTTGTTACTTCAATATATCTTTAAACTTATACCGTGTTCCAAGTTGTCATTTCGTGGTCCCAACCTGGGCTCACATCAGTCATCATTATTTATTTTTATTTGTTTTTCTTACAGCATATGTTTATTATTTTCTTTACAGCTGGTAGTCGAGGCGTGAGTCCCCGTAGCGTAGTGGCTCATGTACTGGGTTAGATAGTATCATTGCTGTTTTTCTACGAAGGTGTGTTTTAAATAGCCTAGGAAGATTGATATGCCATTAAACAAAGAAGCCGATCTGAAACTGCCCCTCGTAGTAGCAGACATAGTGTTGTGGGAGCCTTACCCATCTCACCATAATGGACTCTTCTCACCGTTATCAATACTGAGAGATTTCGCTGCCAGAGGCAGATCAATATCGATGTCATCCGAACAGTACGAGACTTCTTACCTTTTCTATGTAACTCTATCTTTCTTGTGTAATATAATCTGTTAGCTAATATCCGTGTTTGCGTTCTCATTAGAGACCCTTTCCGGGGGCACAACACATAGTAAAGTAAAGTTAGCGACCGTAGTCGAGGGCAACCCGAAGGCTCCCTTTTTGATAGGTACTACACCGAAGCGTAGGGGAGGGCGCTACTCCTTTCCCTGGGTTGCTCCACTTTACCCTTGATACGTACCTTATAATCCTGAGCGTTAAGTAAGGAGGTATCAAGTACCATTTTTTAAGTCTTAAGTATGACTTGACCTAGGATTGAACACTTGTCTCCCGGACAATTGGCGAACACTCTACCCACTAGGCCAAGCATTTAATTTCTAGAATTTCTGAGATGAAGCATTATTTATTAGTTTTGAGATCTTGGTAGTGTGGAGAACCCGTTCATGATAATTACTTCCTGGTTAACTATGACCCAAAACCTGTTAGGATCCCATCAAAGTATCAAATAGATCAGTTTAAAATTTTTTTGTATTAAACAGGATTATTGGAGGTGCCCCTGGTGTAATGGTTATCGTAGTAGGAAATGGACACGGTGACACGAGTTCAAATCCTGGCTTAGACTAATTGCATTTCACATTGCACTAATACCCTTGGGAAAGGAATGAATCCAATTATTCTCCCTCCAGCTATGGGTAAATAGTAGGGCAGACTAGGTTCTTCAGCCTTGGTGAGGCAACTAATCTAGGAGAAGGAAAACTCTGAATTCAAACCTGTTAAACTTCGCTTAAACTTTGCTTGTGTCATATCCAACCCGAACGGAGGGGTTTGGCTGGGCCGTCTGGCATTCGTGCCGGATGGGTGCTCGAAACCAAGAGCAGACTCGGGGCCGAATAGGCCCCCAGCTTCGGCTGGGCAACCTTCGGGTGGGCGAGCTGCACTTTTGTCCCCTTTGTCACCCATATACGGCACTAGACCAAGCGTCTAGTTTAAGCCGTAAACTGGCATACGTGCCCGGACCCACATTTGGGTTCGTGAAACTGCTTGCCTCATCAGGCTCACATTGCACTAAGTGAGCCGATGAGCAGCACAGACAAGCAGGGTTCGAGTCTCGGCTCGTTCCCGACCTCCCCTCCCCTTTATCCCCACTTTAATCGGCCTTCGGGCTTTTGACCTTGTGTCAAGTCGTGTCTGGTACTATTTACCAACCCCTCCACTCGGGCAGGATATGACACAAGGTCAATTTTTAAGCGGAGTTTAACAGGTTTGAATTCAGAGTTTTCCTTCTCCTAGACTAGTTGCCTCAACAAGGCTGAAGAACCTAGTCCGTCCTACTATTTACCCATAGCTGGAGGGAGAATAAGGGGGTTCATACCTTTCCCAAGGGTATTTGCCCGAAAGTGAACATAATAGCGCGACTGGAGTACGAACTCGCGTACTACGATTCCGCAGTTCATCGCTTTAACCATTACACCACGAGGACACCCCAAGTCGTGTCTGGTGGGAGGCAGCGACAAATACTCGGAGGGGTTGGTAAATATGATTAAACAGGATTACTTGATACAATATATAGTAAAGTTGGCGACCATCGTCGAGGATGACCCAAAGGCTTCATTTTCAATAACTACAACACCGAGGTATAGAAGGGAGTTCTATACCATTCCCTGGATTGCTTCACTAACCTTGATCCTTACCTAATAATGCTGGCATCAAGTACGATTTTTTTTAAATATTTGGATTGAACCACGGTCTCCCAAACCATTGACGAACACTCAACTCATTAGACCAATAGCCCGGTCCAATGATACAATATACTTGTATATATTTTAGAATAGTTGTAATTTTACTAAGCTTTTGCTTAGATTTAGCATGAGCCAACACGAATGGGGCACCCAGTGAGACTCGAACTCACTCATAAAGGTTTGCTAGTTTAGCAAGGATTGTTAATGTTATAACGGTAGGGAAAAGATAGACAGTGAAATAGAGTTAATTATTTACAGTTCAACTGGTATCATAGGTCTTGTGCTGTTGGTGTTACGTCTGAAGTCGGTCTTACTACTGAATAACGTCCTTCAGAGCTATTTCTCTGCTTCCTGCTTCTGCTTCTCTGAGATGGCCGAGTCTTCAGAATAGTTATTTGAAACAAATAATTATTTACTAAATATAATCTAAATTATTAGATACTTGTATGAAACAACCAACAAAGCCGGTTTGTTAGTTGGGCCGTTCGTCTAGAGGTGTGAACCCCGTTGTTTCTCCTCACACACGGACAAGTAGGCATTTCACTGGTTGGATAAAGAAATAAAAACAAACAGAGGGTGGAAAGAAGAAATAGAAACCCAGATTGAGAACTGCAAAACGCAAGAAGGTGAAGTTTGGCACTATTAAGCATCGAGTGTATTTATTATGGCTAACGCGATAACACAGCGAAAATCCTAAGAAAAGATGCTAACATCCAGTCATCGTCTTCACTGCTCGTGTCTTTGTTCTTGACTCCATACCGCCTTCCGACTGCTCTGGACCCTCTTAGAACTTAGAACCGACTGACCAGCACCGTGCCCCGGGTCCGAATGTTTGACTCTCTGCTCCAGATTCTTGCTTTTGACTGGCTAACACCCTTCATCCTTTCTTCTGGTCTCTCAGTTTCATGCGAGCCCAGCTCTTTGTGTGGTCATCGCGCCAAAATAGACAAAAGAGTCTCTCTAGATGCTCTGGCGCAGCTTCAAAGATACTAAAAGTAATTCTACTGGCCACTCACAACACAAAAAACCCCACACACATCAATATATATACATATATATATTAGATTTATATATTTAATACCATGGAAATTTGTCTACGACACCTGGGTTTCATAAAACAACAGACATCATTCTCCATATCATATTGCACCCACAAAGTGAATTAGTGACAACTAACACTGTTATAATATATATATATATATATATATATATATATAGTCATAAACAGACAGATCTGTTTTGTTCTATCAGAACTCATCAGTGTGGCTAGACAGTATCTCCCCGTAGCTGGGATCGAAATCCGGTTGACTCAAACGCCAAGCCAGGCTTCTAACCATTCAGCCACGAGGAGATATTAGCGACGAAGTACATTTTTAAACGGTTATGAATCACAATTAATATTGTTTACATACATCCGTTCAAACGGCCGCCGAGATCTAAATTCAAATACGAAGAGACTTGCAAAGGCGCTAATGGCAACACGATTACTTCTTCGATAGAGAACTCAACCCTACGGGGGTAGGGGAGTATATATCTATAGTATATACATATATATATATATATATATATATATATATATGCCACTCTTGAAAGCATAAAACTGTGAGAAAACAAATGATTATTGCTGAGGTGAAATGACAACGAGAAATCTTACAATTTCGTTAAGATTATTTGAATTAGGTTGAAATACTTCATATCTTATAACTGTGAGCTAAAATCCCTTAAGAAACAGCTGCATACAAAGTGAATATGAATGTACAATGAACGAGGTTCCCAAACAATAACCTCTGATCGGTTGACATACCGTTAAAATCAATCAATTAGAATTTAGATTATTTTGTAAGATTGTCTCCAACGCGAACGAAGGCCCGCCTAAAATTATCCCTCTGTAACAACTTTGACAGGAAATTACTTTATTCTCTAAAAGCAGTTTAGGTGTATTGCTCTAATAAAAAAACTTTGCTTGCCCAGCTGGCTGGGGCTGTATAATACACCCATTACATCTCTGCAGAGGAGTAAGACCCCACCAACAAATGTCCTGAATATGACTTAAACAATCTGATGATGAAGTTCTAGTTATACTAAAGCTTTAAAGAATGCCAGGTTCACTCTGGCCCGTTATGGTAGCATCTGATATTGTCCTATATATGGATCAAATAGAACTGTTTAACATTTAAACAGAGTGCAGACAAATGACTTACGCTAAATTGAATTGCTTGAAATAAAACTGTTTGATCATTTAACAAATCATATTTTCAATATGTATTTGTAAAAACAGGTTTTGGCATTGAATAACCAACAGTGGTTGATATGCAATATAATTAAACCAAACCAAACCAAAAACTTTGCTATGATGTACTGTTTTGTTAAGTAACAGATACATACTTATATATAAAATTAATGAAAATTTTAGTCATGTATTGATAGTACTGATGGCAGTGGGAAGTTAAGCTAGTTGCTACTTATCAAGCCTGAAGTGTGAAGCTGTTTCAGTTGTGTAAATTCCTGTAATAAAAGTTCAAGTTTTCTATTCGGGATTTCTAGGCTTGAAGAGATTTTTTCAAGCTTAAAATATCGGCAATAGCCGGTGACTGTATGACAGACTCTTGCCAAAACATTGCTTCACTTTGTCGATCAAGTAAAAATCCTGGCTTTAATAGGACTTCTTTTGTTGACTTAGTTCTTGAAATATTGTCTAACAGATAAGAAGACTCATGGCATATGTATTATTCATTTTGAATTCTAAGCATTCTAGAGATGGATAATATTTATAAATGTTTTAAACAATTGTAAAAAAAAAAGATGGTGTATCGGGTTTTTCTTAAACAGAAACAACAAATAGAAATTAATCAAGTCATATTAAACCACTTTTGATTGGTTTGGTTTCTGTCATATCAACCTTTGTTGGTCATTTAATACCAAAGCCATTTCCTGAGAAGAACAGTAGTGGTACTATTTAACTCATAGCTGGGAGGATAAGGGTATTTGCACGAAAGTGAACGTAATAGCGCGACTGGAATTCGAACTCACTTACTACGATTTCACAGTCCATCGTTTTAACCATTACCCCACGAGGACACCCCCACCACTTTTGAGGAAATCAGTTAATTTAGTAATTAAAAAGGTTATTTTATTTTATTTCTAGGCTTAAAATCTGCGAAATTTAACCAACATATATTTTCTATAAATCATATGTGTAACAAGTATATTTCTATAGTAAAATCGTTATAATACTTTCCCATCATTTACAATGCTTTCCTGTAATAAAATAGTTTCGAATGTTTTCCTATAAAAATTCTTATAAAGTGCTTTCCTAAATTAAAATCATATAGAATGCATTTCTATAGTAAAATCATTTGTAATGCTTTCCACTTGTAAAATCATTTACGACACATTTCTATATAAAATCATTTATTATGCTTTCCTATAGTATGATCATTTGCTATGCATTTCTATTGTAAAATTATTTACTGTGCTTTCCTATTGTTAAATTCATTTAATATGCATTCCCACAGTAAAATCCTTTATAATGCATTTCTATCGTAAAATCATTTATAATGCATTTCTATAATTGTAATATATTGACCCTCGACCCAGCCGTCAATCAAGAAACAGGTGCATCCGGTCGAAGATATCTGGGTATCACCTTGACCTGTGGACGGGTTAAATTCGGTGCTGATGCGACGCCCACAAGAAGCAGGTGGATGTCAAACAATTATATAACCCGGTGCCACAGACGGTTTGAGTTAGTTGGAATCAGTTGCAGTTGGAGTGCGAGTTGCTGTTCGAGACAGTGAGAACCAACTCCAGACTGAGGGCTTGCGGCCCTCAGTGACTCCCGGTTGAGCAGCCCAGCAGAATGAGAAAGAAGTGCTGCTATAGTCAGAGGAACTTGAGGTCAATATGTTGCAGTCTATTCCGTCTCCAACTCACCTCTCACATACAACCCTTTCGCAACCCTTTCGAGAATAAAGTGTGAGAGGTATATTTTTCTAAAGAAGTGTGTTCGATCGTCATTATTGTTGATTATGTTTCTGTATGTATACGTATAGTTGTATCATGGCTATACAACATAATAAAATCATTTACAATAATTTCTTTTAGTAAAATCACTTAAAATGCTTTCTTAAAAATCATTTACAATGCATTCCAATAGTAAAATCATTTACAATGCTTTTCTATAATAAAATCCTTTGCTATGCATTTCTACAGTAAAATCATTTTCAATGCATTTCTACAATAAAATCATTTACAATAAATTCTTAAAGTAAAATCATTTACAATGGTTTCTTTATTCAATGGCATATCGACCTTCGTGGGCTATCTACTGCCAAAGCAATCCTGGTTTGACAGTAGTGGTACTATTTAACCCATAGCTGGAAGGATGAGAGAGATAATACCTTTGTCAGCGGAAGACCCCGAAACGTTGAGGTTAACATGCTGGACTGCCACATCGTTGTAAGCGTGTTCGAACTCAGGTCACGCAATTACATTCCCTTTCGGATACTAGTTAATACATCTTTAAACCCCATGCTATGTGTTTAAATGATACTACGTGACCTTGACATTAAATAACCCATGAAGGTTGATATGCCATTAAACAAAGAAACAAACAAAACCTAAAATAACTTTCCCAAAGTCCGAAATTGAACGTTAGAACGTGACTTGAGTTCTAACGCTCTGACTACAATATCATCGTCTCACACCACAACACTATTGCGACTTTCCCCCATTTTCTATAATACAGTCTTTTTTATAGTAAAATTATTGACAATGCTTTCCTATAATAAAACCCTTTATAATACTTTGCTATAGGTTTGGTTTAGTTCTTTGGGTTTTATGGCATATCAACCTTTGTAGGTTATTTAACGCCAAACCCATTTTTATACAATAATCAGTTCTATTTCAAACAATTCAGTTTAGCATGAGTACACAGTTTAATTGTCAAAAACATTTATTTCAAGCTATTCAGTTTATTCAAACAATTCAGTTTAACATAAGTATGCAGTTAGTTCTATTCAATCCATAGATAGGACCCTGATCAGGTGCTAACACTCCGGGGCATAGTGGACCAGGGAACGATGGCAATAAAGTGGTACTCTGCATTTCCCAAAGCTTCAGCATTACTGGAGCCTCACCATCAAATTGTTTAGTGCCATATCAAGGACACTCGTTGGGAGTCTTATTCCTCGGCAGAGAAGCAGTCAGTGTATTCTACAGCCCCAGCTGACACGGCAATACTCTTTGATGTTGTAAAACTATTCGCAATGCTTTGCTATAGTAAAATGATTTACAACCTTTTTAAGTCGTACAAATCACTCGCTGTTTTCCAATTGTAAAATCCTTTTCCGAGCATTTCAATGGAAAAATCATTTTCAATATCGCTATAGTAGAAAGTGAAAGCAGCGTCTCATCAACCGAAAAAGACATCGACACACGGCTAACGAAGGCATCGACAGCTATCGATAGGCTTTCGATCATATGGAAATCAGACCTGACCGAAAAAATGAAACGCAGTTTCTTCCAGGCAGCGGTCGTGTCGATACTGCTATATGGATGCACTACTTGGACGCTAACTAAACGGCTGAAGAAGAAGCTAGATGGCAATTACACAAGAATGTTGCGAGCAATATTGAACAAGTCCTGGAGGCAACACCCCACAAGGCACCCATCACGAAAACTATACAAGTTAGACGAACCAGACACGCAGGACACTGCTGGAGAAGCAAGGACGGGCTCATAAGTGATGTACTCCTATGGACCCCCACATATGGCCAAGCAAAAGCAGGACGACCAGCTCGAACATACATACAGCAGCTCTGTGAGGATACGGGATGTAGCCCTGAAGACCTGCCAGGGGCGATGAATGATAGGGAGGAGCGGCGAGAGAGGATCAGGGATATCCGTGCTAGCGGCACGACATGATGATGATGATGATTCCTTTATTTTGTAAAATAATTTAAAATGCATTTCAATAGCATAATCTTATGAAAATTTTTAGATATTACAAATCTGGAACAAAAGTTCGATTTCCATGAAAAGATCGATACTTTTTTAATCATTGAAAATAAAACGTTTAAACCAAGTGCAGTGATACAGGCAAATTAATCTGCCTGATTTGTATTATGTAAGTCTCTCTGTGAAAATAACAGGAAAGTGGGCCCAGCCACTTCACACTTCGATCGGCCGTGTTTAGGCTTGCACAGTTCTGGTCGGGTGTGTTCTGGCTCTGCTAGCAGTCGGTCGAGGTGCGCCTTGACCGGTATCCCCAAGCTTTAGAGATCCATCCCCCCAGGCTTTGACCATCCTTGGAGTGGTTGAGTTTATCGCCTGGCGCCTGAGACGCCCTTCATTCAGGGAATGCCGACGATCCCTGAGGCATTTTTAGAGCTGCCGGGCGTGTCTGAGCAACGGCCCCGCGCCTGGACCCACATAAAAAAGGATTTGTACCACACTCGTTCGTCTGGTGGGGGGTTCGTCAAATATCGCGGGCCCTGCAAGTTCACACTTCGATCAACTGTGTTTGGGCGAACACGGATCTGGTTGGGTGTGTCCTGGTTCCGGTGGCAGTCGGTCAAAATGCACCTTCACCGGCATCCTCGAGCCTCCGGGGGTTGTCCGCCAGGCTCTAACCCTCCTTGTAGGGGCTGAGTTGATCGCCTGACGACTGAGGCACCTCTCATTAGGGGAATACCAACGCGGCCTGAGGCATTTTTTGAGCCGCCGGGCGCGTCTACATTATGGCTCTGCGCCCGAACTCACCTAAAGGCCTTGTGCAATACTCACCCGGTTGGTGGGACGGTCAACAAATACCAGCAGGATTAGCCGCTGCTTCGTTGGAGACTCATTTAAGTTGACTACCTTGCATCTGTGCGGATGATCAATGTTCTATGGCAGTCTGGAGGCCGAAAGGTCCCCGGCTTCAGCTTCGCCACCTCTGGGTTGGCAAACTGCATCATTGAAACCGCTGTCGCCTTGTCGCCTGGATGTGAGGACACTTTAGAAGAACGATATGTAATATGTATGGAATACTTCAGACTGCTTTTGGACCATCTTGCAGGAATCAAGCATCAGTTTTTGAGTGGAATAAGAGATCCAAGGAAGGTAGGGAGTCTGTGAGGGATGGTGAGAGGTGTGGGAGGAGTAAGGAAGTCCATACACCAGAGTTGATTGGGTTAGGGTTAGGGTTACTATGTTGAGTTGATTGGGTTAGGATTAGGGTTACTATGTTGAGATTTTTAGGGAGTTCAGGAAGAGATTCCGTCGGAAGAGGCCAGCACTCTTCAAATCGGCTCAGTGGCATTTCCACCAGGACAATGCACCAGTCCACAACTCCATCCTTGTCACAGACTATTTGACTAAGATGGGCATCAAGACAGTTCCTCGGTCTCCCTATAGTCCACACCTTGCTCCCTGTGACTTTTGGTTATTTCCTAAGCTCAGAGGCTGTCGTTATGAGACAATTGAAAAGATGAAAGAGGCTGTGACGAAGGTCATTGACACGCTCACACAAGAGGACTTCCATGGGACCTTCCAGAACATGTTTTAACGGTACAACAAGTGCATTGCAGCCGGAGAAGATTACTTCGAAGGAGAGTCGAGTTTCATGTGTGTACTATGAATAAAAGTGCCCATACGAAAAAAAGTCTGGAAACTTATTTAATGATCCTCGTATAGGTAATTATCACTTTTATTGTTGTTGTAAAGATGGTTCTAACGAAAGGATTAAAAATAGCTTATATTTTCGGAGACAATTTTTTTTCTAAATG
>CAUZXS010004947.1:0-12500 GCA_963585895.1 Sepioteuthis lessoniana
AATTGAAATCGGAAAAAGTAACTGCATATTTTTTTATAGACCATATTAATTTTGTTGGATTAAAATATCTGCAATAGTTTTCTGACTTAAATTTTTTTTCTGTTTAGCCAATCGTATAGAGCATCGATTGATTGTAAATATGCTTATTTTTAATTAACTTCTCACATGCGTATCGATTTACCTTTTTTTAAATATAGAAATGCACGTAAAAAGTTTCAGTAAAATTGTTGGATAATGAAAAAGAGATATCTACCAGCTCAAGTGAAAACTTTCCTATGAAAACATATCTAATCTTGCACTAAATCCTATAAAACTGTATAACAGTTAAGTGAATATTTGACTTCAGCTTATGTTAAGATAAAGTTAAATAACCTCATATAAAGAAATAAAAAATGTTAACATTTATACTTGTAAACGATTTATCTTGATAAGTGATATATATATATATATATATATATATATATATATATATCAGATCTACTGAAAGTGATGTCACACACATGTTGTTTCAGAAAAATTGATTTAATTTCATAATTTACTAACTTGACCAATTCTTTTTCAAATTATGTAAATTTTAACAGCATTGAAAAAAATCATACAACAATAAAAAATATAATTTTGAGTTGTTTCTACATAAGAAATTTTACATTTAATGTTTTGATTTTTTCTTTTCATGAATAGAAATGTCATTCACTGGAAAAGAAAAGGTGTTTAAACATTTCAATGAGAATTGGTCAAGCTATTAGATAACAAAATATAATTTTTTCTGAAACACTGTTTGCCTGTATGTGTCCCCCATATTCTATAAAAAAAATTCTATCATTAAAAGAAACCTTTTTTTCCACCCAAAACAAGTTGAGTAGCCTGCTATGATTTTGTCTCTTCTTTTCAAACCAAGAAATTTATGTGCAAATTCCATGTGAAGCAAAACAAAAAAAGAAACCAAAAATGAGCTAAGATTATGTTTTTTGACTTGCTCTTAGGCACACCTGAATTGAAATATTTTTTGGCACTGTCCTCGCCCTACAAAAAGCTTTCTTCTTGTAGGGCTCCCATATTAAAGTGACCTTGTGGTGAGGTGGATAAATACAATATAAAATGGTTTGATTTGAAATCAAAGCTATAAATCCTGACCAAAAACCATCTGCATTTTCAAGTTTTAAGATACCTCTGAAAATTCAAATATAGTTCTCTCCATTTACCATAAATCAACAAAAATGAGTAAAGAAACCTCTACACATTTAATCAACTACCTTTGCTTCAAGGTGGTTGTTGCACATTAACAATAACAATGATAACATTATTCAAACCGCTGAAAAATTATCTGCATTATTCACCATCTTTGTAACCTAATTCTTAATAATTATACATCATGTCATATGGCAAGTGAATCTCTCAATAGAAATAATAATAATGATGATGGGTGGAGTCATAATTATGGGCCAGAACTAAAACAGTCACTTACCACAAAAAAAAAAAAAAAAAAAAAAAAGGAGGGGTTGAATTTTTAAAAACTAGTACATAAGAACATGCGCACACACACACACACACACACACACACTGGTGATTATCACAGGACAGACATGCAGACTGCTTCTTTAAAAAAATTAAAAGATTACAGAAAGAAAAAGGGAGCACTTTTCAAAAAGTAATGCAATCACAACCAAAACAGAGCAAACATTATTTGACATTTGTATTTGAACATAAACACCCGATAGATATAAGAATGCACAAATACCAAGTAGAGTTACCATATTTGCCAAAAATGAATAAAAGTCACCTTATTCAAATTTAGACTCAAATTACTTCTAATATATAATTTTGTTCATTGAAATATCATTTTATTATGATTTTATAAATATTTGTGTATAATCTGATGAAAACAGTCCATGGTTTAAACTTATTTTGTCATAATCCAAGATTGATTGGAATTTTCGTTTGGTGTTCAATGACAATGGCCATCAAATCGATTTCCGATTAAAAATATACCAAAAATCACATGCAGAGCAAAAGACAAAAATCCCTAATTCTATTAGAATATGAATCCATTACTCATCACAATCAACTTAACTGGGGGGAAAAAAAAAGAAGAAAAAATTAACTCTCCCTAGTAAAGAAAACAACTAGAAGCTGGTTACTATATTTTCCCTAAAGAAACATTTAGTTAATTTAATTCTAATATTAATTATCAAAAACACATGGATAATATCATAAAATATTGAACACAAAAATTATTTCCAAAAGCTATTTTTAATTTAATTATAGGAATTTAGGTTTCTTATTCAAACTATACCTTGACTCACCAGTTTTTAAATAATAAATAGCAGTTCAAAATATAAGTAAAGAATTCTTTAAAATAAAATAAAACAGTGGAATAATTAAACATTAATATATAAAGAGATTTCATTAGGAAATAAACATTGGGGGGGGTCCTCTTCTAGCCAGAAACAAGGTAGAGAAGTCTACATAATATCCAAAGAACCATTGTATTAACGCCATCTGATGAAGGTCATAACAACCAGAAATTAATTTATGGAAACACTAAATTGAAGTGTACATACATACATACATTATATATCAGTGGCGACTCTAGCCTATTTTTGCTACTCGTGACCCCCCCTCTGTCAACTTCAGTTCCCAACCCGTGGTCCGTGGACCCAAAGTAAGTCATCATAGTTGCTATTGCGGGATTCTCCATTGTATAGCACAGATTGACAAACGTACCTTGCATGGTGTTTTTTTTGTAAACAATCAAGATACTATATAATTTGTAGTCTGGTTAATACAGTAGATAAGATAATGTTTTTTCCTTTCAAAAGTATAGAAGAAAAGAGATGTTCATTACTATGACGAGAAAAATATGTTTATTAGAATAAAGAAACTGATGACAATATACACAGACACAGCTAGTAGTTTCAATTTCGCTTAAAATTAAGATTATTTATTGAAAATGTATTCAAATAAACAAATTTTAGTTACAGAATGTAATATATGCAACATTCATTAAAGAAATAGAGATCTGTTAGTGAAAAAACAAATTAAAACACGCCGTTTAACCAACATTTACCATAGCGATGATGATGACGTCGGCGACGGCTATAATCTGCTATCCGCCCCCTCTCTCTCGGTCCCTCTCCTTCTTCCCAAGACAGCTGTCAGCAGTCACATAGTGCTAATATTTTTGAGCACGGTGTTTTGAGTTGCTCTTGCTATTGGCTACAGTCAAAAGCGGATTTCTCTAACATTACTGTTATTATAAGGGTCTAGTGCCTGGCATGGATTACGGGTGTTCAACATTATAGCCGATTTTATGGGATGTTCAATGGATATAACGGTGGCCGGACAAAGACCATCCGTTCAAAACAGCATCATTGTATTATTCCGAGATATATTTATGAACTTTTGGCTACTTAGTTATCAAAACTTGAATAGATACGTAATTTAATTGAGATCAGACTAAGTATGTTTGCTTGAAATTAATGGATGATTTTTAATCCATTTTGAATAACATTGACCGAGTTATTGGTCGTGCCGGGTATGAGTAGCACTAGTCCCGTCTCTGCCCCTGATATACACACACACACACACAAATTAGAAAATAATTTAATTTAGATTTAAACAAAATACCATCCTGTATTTTTATTTGGCAAATCTAACAACAATACAAGTGATGTACATTTTGATAATGCACAGTTATATGCAAGACCCCACTTCCCAAAATGGGTATATCGTGGATATTACATGAAACTGCATCTGATGGTGAGGTTGGGAATCTGAGGAATGTGAAGTACTCCTTTTTTGCCATTACTACCAGGTTCACTCTGACCTGGAGTAGGAATACCTGTTAGGGTCCCTCTCTGGGTAAAATAGATCTGTGTAAAAATTATTTGTATTCAATTTGTATACTTGATATATAACTGCAAATAATTAAGATTAATTACTTAAAGCTATAACTTTTTATGAAAGATTATTATTGGATACTTGAAATCATTTAATTGTATGTGAACAACTGATTTATTAAGAAATAATTATTTGAGACCATAAAATTATCAGAATTAGAAATACTTGAAACCATATAACTGTGTGCAAATTATTTGCATAAGATAAGAATACTTGATATAACTGTGTGTAAAAAAACTTTAAAGAAACAACTTCTCAAAAAATGCCAATGTAAATATAAATGTACAATGAGAGCAATTCCCAAAATTTAAGGCATAAACTAACCCAAGACAGGTTGCCATACCATTAAAATCAATCAATCTAAATACAACTGAGGGAGAGGAACAGATACCCCACTTTAATCACAACCCAAAGACCAGAAAGTTGTTTTTCACCTGATAAGATTCATGAATTTTCCTAAATCAATAGCTTAAATGTTGATGTGGACTAAATTTTCAATCATCATTTCAGTGTATCAACTTTATTAACCCTTTCAATAATGAATTTATTTCTAAATTTTGCTACTTTTAAAGTAACTTGAATTCAATTTGTGAGCTACCTACACATGTCAACCTCTCTGTATTAAATGTTCTGATAGGACAATGCTAAGCTTATATGTTAGAACCACTTTTATTCATGAATAACTCGTTTGGGTCATTACATGGCTATACTGATTGTCAATTGGCCCACAATATGTATTACCACCAACCGTAGATGCAGTTGGCCAATTGCCAGTGCTGTTGAAGTCCAAGTCATTATCTGAACTAAATTGATATATTTACCCAACTTCAAAGTAACCATCAGAGCCAAGAGTGACCCATAAGACATGCCAGGCACTCATAGGTTGGTAGACAAAGGACTGAAATTTAATCATTGCAAAAATGAATGACTGATTTTGAAGCACACCACTGCTACACAGAAATTAACATGTTGCTTGAAAAAGGATAAGAAATAGACCAAATTTAATTTCTATTCAGCCCAGATAAATTAATTGAATATTATAGTCATTTTTTTAACTAGTCTTATTGGATGCCATGATGAGAGGAGGTTGATTTTTTTTTATATTTTTGGTTTTATTATTAACATTTTTACAAAATATAGAAAAGTTATTATACATGTAATCATCATCATCATGTCATGCCGCCAGCATGGATATCCCTGACCCTCTCTCTCCACTTCTCCCTATCATTCATCACTTTTGGCAGGTCTTCAGGGTTACATCCCATATCCTCACATAGCTGCTGTATGTATGTTCAAGCTGGTCATCCTGCTTTTGCTTGGCCATATGCGAGGGTCCATAGGAGTACATCACTGATGAGTTCGTCCTTGCTTCTCCAGCAGTGTCCTGCGTGTCTGCACCCACAAATACCTGGCAATACTGAAACTGACTTAACTAGAGATCCAGATCTTTTTGGTTAGAGCAGAATTTTTCATCAATGATAATTTAATCTAAATTTTATTCATTAAAAATCTGCTCCCATTGAAATATCATGTATTATATCTTAATTTTACTTTTTCTTTCTTTTTTTTTTTCCTTTTTAAATCTTTATTTTTTATTCTTCTTAATTCCACCCCCACCCCCCAAAAAAAGATAACCCATTATTAAAAGGGGATATTTTAATATTTTCATAAAATAATTTTTCTAAAATATACATGTTTTCTTTTGTGAAAATATAATTATGCATGCCATTAATAATGAAAAAAAGATCCAGATCTTTTCAATCAGAACCAGATCATCTATTCATTTATGTTTTGAATGAGTTGTATGTACACGGCACATCATACCTAATCCAACATTCTGTTAGGAGTACAATATCTGGCAAATAGTCTACCCGATCCAGTGATAAAAGGATTTATAAATGCAAACTAGTAAATTCACTCTCTGTAGACCTCTATGCTTTTATTTAACTTTAAGGGTCCATATGGACCACTTCGATAAGCCTTAAGAGAGAGAATAACTACCATCTCCTCAATTGGCAGTAGAGTTTTTGAAGGATTGATTCTTTATCTAAAGAAACACTGAAGCATAAAATAGATAGGATGAACTTATCATTATCAAGCCAGTTGGTGAAATTCGGTCATTGCAGAGGTAGGAGGTTACAGTTGGGGATGGTAAGAGGATAAATAACCCTTGACCAAATATCTATTCAGATAAAGTGACCTATTAACTGTGTAGTCAGAAGCTAAGATAAGTGGTCAAAACTCTTGTCCTATTAGTACATAAAATTTTTTTTTTTTTTTTAATTGGAAAAAAAAACATTTTCATTACCTGAAATACCTTCACACAAAGACAATAGATAGAAAAAGCTGTCACTTCAGAATAAGGTATTGTTTGTTGTTTTTTTCTTTTAATTTAATGAAAATCTACTTCAAATTCAATTAACTACATTCATATCAAATTTATCTTTATAATTATTATTTGTTATATATATACTTAGACATTTTCCGTTTTACTATCTTCCCATATCAACCTAAGGAAAAAAAAAAAAAAAAAAAAAAAAAAAAAGGGAGAGAGGAATCTAAGCACAGAACATTAATACAAAATCTATATTCAGATCAAATTAAGTAATTCTTCTGATAGTTCCCAAAAATGCCCCCTTATATTTTTTTTAACGTTATTTCTGAAATCATCCAATTCAATCTTAAATATTTTTTCTTATACACTATTTCTATTTTTGATCTGATTAGGTAATTTGTTCTAAATATATATTACTCTATTAGCAAAACATTCATTTGGTTAATAAACTTAGTTTTTGAAATCTGCCTTGAAAATAAATTTTCAGGTGGAGGAAAAATATTTTTAAAATGTCAGTCATAATTAGAAATTCTTTTAATTATTTTGACAGTTTCAATTAGATCACTTCACATTATTCTTTCAAGTAAAGTAGTTAATCCTAATTTTTCAAATATTTCCCAATAACTAATCTTTTACTCTTTATTAGTTTTATTACTCTTCTCCAATCTCAATATTACACAAAATCCAATGTCGAGACACTGGAGCCCAAGCCTGAGTACAATATTCTATACAAGGTTTTATTAGGGTTTTATATCATCAAAACATTCATCTCTCTTGAAATGATATTTCTAATGATACAGCCCATTAGTCCTCAATACAAATGACAAAATATGATTGTCAGTTAGTTGTCTTCTAGCTAAAGAAAAGAATCTAAGAGCAGAAGTAGGTTTCCTCAGATACATTCTTACCTCATTTAGTTAACTTACTAAGTATATAAAAGATTTAACAAATTTTTCACTCCTGCTGTAAGTAATTGCTTTAACAGACTTTGAATTATATGTATGTATTAATATCATTTTTGTTTTACTATAAATTTTATTTATATACATTTAGGATATAATGACTTTTACTATCTGAAATAAATTTTGTATTGCAAACACTGATTTACCTCCCCTTTTTTAATCCATATTCAGACTAAATTATTTTTTTTACTCAAGTCAGGCTATGGAAACAAAGGGATGGTTTTTAAAAATGTACCTGTTTCTCATATCTGATCTCTAATGTCAGATTCAAAATTGGTTTTCAACAATCTAGGCATGGCTCATCCAAAAAACCTAACATTTTTTGCGCCCTCAAAAAATATTGATATTATCCCAAAAGGATGAAAAATGGACTTTACTGACACTCAAATATATTCAACATTTTTTTTCAGATAATAGTCAGAGATTAAATAAGATAACATTACTTTTGTGGATGATTTTTTTTTTTTTTTTTTTTAAATTTCGGATGAAAAACTTTCCAAATTAAAAAGAGTCAAGTCCAACTTTTCAGTTTTATTTTAACAATTTTTTGTTTTACAAATTCTAAATCTTATGGGCCAAAAATTTTGAATTATATTTCATTCTTTTTTTTTTTCTTATTTAAAGTAAAAACATCAACAGACAACGTTATATATATTCAGCGGTTTCGATGCAAAATTGGTCTTGAATGTTAAGAATGATGATGCCATAAATTCATATTAAAATGCTTAATAGTGTATTCAAATCATAAGTTATTTAAGATTGAAATTTATGGCTCAAGGCTTAACAGAGTCTGAAATCATCCTTACTTTTCATACCAAAAATATATTTCCTACTTTAGCGATATCTGATCTGATAATGATTTCAGTATGGTTAATTAATATACAAAGACTGATACACATAACAATTCAAGTGAAAAAGTTAAAATACAAGTCAAATTTGGTGAAATTAGAATGTATGAAAATAAAAGTTTCAAATCACAAGAAAGGGGACAAATCAATTTCAATTTGGTTTAAAAATTGAGATTTTAATATCATATTCAAATAAAATCTGTTTAGTTTTAGATAAATTATTCATATCATTTTTGTTCCTCTGCTCACTTTTAATTCTCCCCCACCAGTTCTTGGATTGTTTTACATTCTATGACCCATAAGCAAGAAGCAAAAAGTGTGCGCGCATATATATATATATATATATATATATATATATATATATATATACGAATAACTAATGTAGTTTGCAATATTTATAAATAACAATATCAGTGATAGAACATATCTATTTAGCTTAGGATAGCATAGACATTGAGTTAACAGTTTCTTCATGATTGTCAGTTTCTTGCTTCTTTTTCACACAAACACGTGTATGAGTGTATGAAAAATTTGTCCATTATGAGTGCCAGCAGATGTCATTCAACTTTGTTTAGATAATCACAATCCTGCTTGTTTAACAACAACAAAAAAAAAAACTTTAAAACACTTAATAGTGAAAATGACTCAAAAAAAATTAGAACAATATAACTGTAATTGATAATACACCAAAGTAAATAAACAAAATATATATATATATATATATATATATATATATATATATATATATATATATATTTATATATTAGTGAATGCTCCCACCATAAACTGTAAATTTCTTGGTATACAAAGCACACAAAATAGAAGAAATAGAGTTAAAGGCTTGTTCATTCAAGCAGGTTTGGTTTGGTTTGATTTCTTTGTTTAATGCCATATCAACATTTGTAGGTTATTTAATGCTAAAGCCATTGTTGTAGAAAAACAATAGCAGCACTATTTAACACATAGCTGAGGGATAAGGTGGTTCATACCTTTCTCAGGGGTATTAGTCCAAAAGTGAATGTAATAATATGACTGGAGTTCAAATTTACTTACTATCATCCATACAGAGTATGTAATATAGTAAGAGAGAAGAAAAAAAAAAAACAAGTAGTATTTCAGCATTGTTGGGTACAATGGATAAAATGCCCCTTAAGCTATAAATACTCCATCATCAACAAGTTATGCCTACAGCATGGAATTTCCTCTCTCTCTCACCATCCATCCTAATCATCCATCAGTCCTATTAGGTCTTCTAAACTGTATCTAGTGTCTGCACAGAGCTGATATATGTCTTTGTTAGTTGACCAACACTGACACATCTATATATAAGAGTCCATAAGAGAATGTTGTGACTTGACATTAATCTCTCATTCCACTGCTAACTTTTTTTTTTGTTTTGCTTCTTTTTTTTTTTTTTTTTTTTTTTTTTTAGACATTACAATTTTATATTGAAGGGTCATCAGATAATACTAGGCAGACAAATATTCATACAATACATGAATACATTTAGAACATATGGTACTGAAATATGATGATTTTTATTACATTTATTTCAGTGTAAACAATATTATTACCCTAACATTCTGCTCATTCTTCTCTAACATCTGTAAAATGAATTACTTCGTTTTTTTATTATTTTTTATGGTGGGGGGAGGGTGCCATTCTTCCCTCTTATTTGACATACATAGTAGCCGATACTATCCTGAATTCTTCTAACTTTAATATTTTCTGAGAACATAACATTCTAAAAATGTAATTCAAAGAGTCAAAAGTAATATCAAGACATTTTCTTGTTTTAAAAAAAAAAAAAAAAAAGTGCTATGCATAATTACCTCCCCTGATAAATCTGGATGTGTAGGTCAAACTTTTTTCAGGATACAAACCCTAAATGAGAGACTTAGAAAAAAACCTTTTAGCTTAATAACAGAAAATAATATATGCGTAAGCATCTTTTCATGTTCCTTAATTCAAGAAAAATAAGTGATTTTTTTTAGAAATATTCAAGTGGAATTATTTAGAACCTCATAAAGAATCTCATCCTACATCAATCAAATAAAGTAAGATCCAATGATTCATTTAGTTTTGTAGTTGTTTTATCAAATTCTATATTTTCATTTTCATATACTCAATTCTTCAAGATGTCAATTGTCTCTTCTTATGAACTAAACAGATACAAAGATTGATTTTAATGGCATTCAACCAGCCTAGCATTATTTTATGCCAAGAGGTTAGAGAAGTACACTCATTGTACATTTATATTTACATCTGTGCAGTTGTTTAGGAGTATTCACAAACAATTATGATTGCAAGTATTCCTATCAAATACAAATAACTTACACAGTTGTCTGCTTTCAAGTATTCCTACCTAATAATAACTTGTCCATAATCCTATGGTTTCAAGTAATTATTTCTATGATTTCAAGTAAATAATAGTAATCCTTAGTAAACAAATATTGCTTTAGGTAATTATTCTTAATATAAATGATTAGCAGTTATATGGTATTAAGTATTCTTATCTAATATTGATAATTTTAAAACAGATTTGATCTAAAGTGGGTATGGGGGTAATGGCAATGAAGGGGCACTCCACACTCACTAGAACTGTGGGCCTTATCCATCAGATGCAGTTTAGTGCCACACAAAGAAGACCTATATTTTTTTCAGAGGGAAGAGTCTTACCCTTCAGCAAGGAATACAGTCATTGTATTGTAAGCATTGTCAACATGGTGGCAATATAAATTAGGTGCAAAATAAACATGATAATGAAAGACAGCTGAGAAAAGTTTGGACATCTTAGTGAGTAAAGTGATGAAACAGATTAGTATCTGAATGTATTGCTAAATATAGGACAAGGTGGGCTGATTCTTCAGAACAGAATGGCTTTTTAAGGTCTATTCTACCTGAGTAAATCTACCATGCAATCAATCAACAGCCAGGTTAAATGAAATCAAGATTTGAATTAGGAATGAACAAATTATCTAAGGACGAAATGAGCACAATCCACTAATCAGTGGACGAAACAGTAATGGTCCATGAAGATCGATTAATTGAATTTACAAGTTTTCCTTTTCAGGGGTGAGCATAGGTTGCAAGCATTTATCATATAGTCATCTTTTTCAAGAAAACTTTCACCAAAACAGCAGGAAAAGAAAAGGGTTGAAATCATACAGACATTATTTCTCAGTAATAAAAGTAAACAAGACTTGAGCTCCAATAGTGAGGACCTTTATAAGACATTCATTATCTATACAAGAAATAAGTTAGAGACTGTTCCTTGGTATTGATACCATGTAATTCAGTACAACCTGTCATATATTACTTGGAGAGGAGATAGGCATCATTAAATAGCCACAATGAAAGACAATTACTTTGATCGGTACCCCTAACGATCTATTAGATTTTGGGTTAAATCCATATTATATAAGTGCTAGATACTTTATAAGAATCTTTTAAAAGAAATCAGTTTGCCACACTGAAAAAAACTAGGCATATTTTCTTATTTTTATCCAATTTACCCAACCCCTCCGCTCGGGCAGGATATGACACAAGGTCAATTTTTAAGTGGAGTTTAACAGGTTTGAATTCAGAGTTTTCCTTCTCCTAGACTAGTTTCCTCACCAAGGATGAAGAACCTAGTTCGCCCTACTATTTACCCATAGTTGGAGGGAGAATAATTGGGTCCATACCTTTCCCAAGGGTATTAGTGCTATGTGAAATGCTATCAGTCTCGTCCAGGATTTGAACTCGTGTCGCCGTATCCATTTCCTACGATGATAACCATGACACCACGGGCACCTCCATTTTCTTATTCTTATTGTTCTGGTGGCCATTAGGCTCAGTGTTGGATCAAATCCTATACATGGAATTTTTCATCTTTTCTAATTGTAAATAAATGCAGAAAGGAAAGTACTCTATGACATTTAATTGTTATTTCACCATGAAAAATTATAATGATCTGAATGAATACCAATGCAGACCCTTTTCATTCTTAAGTAGTAAAATTGGTTAACAAGTTGTTTTAATCTCTAAGAACATTTTAATGTAACAATCCAGCTACAATGTGTCATTTTTGATTATAAAAAAAAAAAAAAAAGTTAACAAACATACAAATATATATCTCATAATATTGATTTTACACTCAAAAAGCAACAAAATGATTATTTCTTTGGTCCTAAGAGAGAATTTGAAATGCTGACAATTTCTGAAGATAAATATACATCTTCAAAGATATTTAACTTGGTAGGAAATAACAGTCAATTATTATTGTAATATCTATTAAAAGAGTATTAGATACTGATAATGTCATAAATTGTGCGTAGTTAAGAATTACTTGCAGAGTTTATTTGATGGGTAAAAAGATTTGAATTTAACTTTAAAAGATTGTTAAAAATTAATAAGGGGAAAAACAAATTTCCAAGATCCTCATCAACGATTAAAAATAAGTTAAGAATGAAT
>CAUZXS010004948.1:0-10000 GCA_963585895.1 Sepioteuthis lessoniana
TCTCTTCTACACATGCCTTTGAAATAACTACACATGCGTTTGAAATGGCTAAATGCAGGAACAGTCGCATGCACAGTCACTCACAAGGTCGCCCCCACACACAAGCATGCTCATACGCCTACGCACATACAAAACACACTCTAATCTAAAATCAAGTATGTTTTTACTAATCTCTGTCTCTCTCCCTGTCTCTCTTTCTATATATATATATATATATATATATATATATATATATATATATATATATATATATATATATATATATATGTAAAGAATTCATTCCACTGCTATTCTTTTCTTCAACCACCAATCATACACCACCCCATACATATGTATGCACGCATACACACATAATCACACAAGAATCCTCATCATTTTACCGAGACTGAATACTGTGTAGTTTCTGTATATGATTTCTATAAAATATAAATGCACTATTACGTTCTAAAAGATTTTATTTCCTTTTGATTGTTATTGAATAGTGGAACAAGACCTGTTGTTTGACAATTTTTATAACACGTCTTCGAATCTATCTATCTATCTATCTATCTATCTATTTTAAGAATATATATATGTATGTGTGTTTGTATATATATATATATATATATATATATATATATATATATATATATATATATATATATATATATATCTGTATAATATCTATCTATCTATCTATCTATCTATCTATCTATCTATTTTAAGAATATATATATGTATGTGTGTTTGTATATATATATATATATATATATATATATATATATATATATATATATATATATATATATATATATATATCTGTATATATATATATATATATATATATATCTATTTTAAGAATATATATATGTATGTGTGTTTGTATATATATATATATATATATATATATCTTTATATATATATATATATATATATATATATATATATATATATATATATCTATTTTAAGAATATATATATGTATGTGTGTTTGTATATATATATATATATATATATATCTGTATAATATCTATCTATCTATCTATCTATCTATCTATCTATCTATCTATCTATCTATCTATCTATCTATCTATCTATCTGTATAATATATAATTATATATCGAAATATAAATAGGTAAGGCATATATTAACCTTTCAGAGGACTGAGATTCTACTCTAGAATAATACAGTTGATTATAGTTATTATAAAAAAGAAAAAAAAATTAATCTTGCACCCCCTAACTCTCCCCCACCCCTAAAAAAACCCAAACTCGAATGTAACTTCTACTTAGAGTTTCATAATGCCATTATTCTAAGATAGCCGTTCACACACTCACAAATTCATGCATATTGCTTTGCAGTTGAAAATCTTAACATCCATATGTACGACACATGTGAAACTATTCTCATTCTCATTTTCTTTTTCTGTTCTAGCCTTTCTTTTTATTACCTCCATTTTCTCTCCTTGTGCCATGGTTGTATTCCCTCGATTCCTTTTTTCTTTTTTTCCTTTATTAAAAAAAATCATCTATTTCTTTATCATTTTCCTTTTTCCTGTTTTTTTTTTTTTACTCTTTATTTTCATTCTATTTTGACCATCTAAAGATTCTTTTTATTTTTATTTCTTTCTTTCAATTTTTATTTAAAAAAAATTCTTTTCTCGTCTTCATTCTCATCCCATTTCTCAAAACCGCATAAATTTTCACTGTCTTACTCTTTTTCCCCCCATTATTGTAGCCCTTTGACATTTATCTTACAATATTGTGATGTTTAGTTGCATACTGCTTTCTTTTTGCGAATCATTTAGCTCAACTTTTGCTTTTATCTCCTAACACCTCCTTTCAGCTACTAATCATATTTTCACACAGTTCTTACACATGCCTTTTTTTTTACTCGTTAAATTTTATTTATCTTTCTTTCTTTCTTTCTTTCTTTCTTTCTTTTTTTCTTTCTTTCTCAACCTATCTTTTTTTCACTCTCACCCTTTCATTCTTGCTTTTCCATCCTTTCTTTTTCTTTTTTTTTATTGTAATTTTCTTTCACTTACAAACATTTTCTTAGCTTTCTGTATGACGGTTTTATGGGTTGTTTTTTTATCTAACACACACACACACACACACACACACACACACACACACACACACACACACACACACACACACACACACACACACACACACACACACACATGTAAATAACGTTGAAAAATAATGACCGATTTTATATGTTATTTAAATGTAAAAATTGGTCATTATTTTTAAACAGCTTGATACATATATGAGTAAATGTGAATTTTTGTGCATGTTTCTGCACACAAGGTAATATCAAAACAGTCTTCATGATGTTAAATCACTAATACATATGATCAACCTGCAGTGTGTATTATATGCACTAATAAACGGCATTTATCCCAGTCATGGGATATCTAATTGGTATAATGGTCAAAAACAGGTCTTAATAAATAGCTGTGCTATGTTATTCAAATCTAATTTTCTGCCCAGTTAGCTTTTTTGTTTTATGTATAATTTTTATAAGATAGTAAAAAAAATTATTTCAATTTTCTGAAGAGTTTGCAGTTTGTAATTTACATTAAAATTTAATCTAATTCATTGCTTTTGGAACACAAAAACAGACGCACAAGAGAGAGAGAGAGAGAGAGAGAGAGAGAGAGAGAGAGAGAGAGAGAGAGAGAGACAGACAGACAGACAGACAGACAGACAGACAGTGTGTGTGTGTGTGTGTGTGTGTGTGTGTGTGTGTGTGTGTGTAAAGAGACTTAAAATGATAAATTAAGAACAAATTGTTCTATGTCGGTCATAATGAAAATAAAAACATAAATCCTTATCCATAAGGACACAGACACGTGGTAAGTGTCTTCATTTTTCTATAACATCATTCAAGTTGTTAGGGGAGACTGTCTGTATACAAAAGCATGAAACTGATATCAAACTGAGTCGTTTTTTGTTCGTATTATTGAAATACTGTCACTAATAAAATGTAATTTAGATCTAAAAAATTAAAACTTGTGTTTTATTTCAGCTTAGAATATATTTTAATCTAAAGTTATTTTTCAATTAATTATTTTTTTAGTATGATTGCAAATTGAAATCTTTTTTGAAAAAGTACTAGTACTATGACCGGTATATATATATATATATATATATATATATATATATATATATATATATATATATATATATATATATATATATATATATATTCTATCATATGACGTAACAAATTCCCAAAACATCATGCTGTATTTAAACCATATAACATTTAAACCATATAAACAAGCTCTGATGATGACTTCTTAACAAAATTTGTGCTCTCAAATATACGAAGTCGAAACGCGTAAGCCTATATATAAAAGATAAATAAACAAAACATCTAAATTTACCATCACCATCTTCCGTTTTTTATTTTTATTTACATTTCTGTCGGATTTACTCCAATCTGTCTCACATTGAAAAAGGAGACTTTGGGTCACTTTCGACTCAGGTTGGCAATTCTTTTTTACTCACACACACACACACACACACACACACACACACACACACACACACACACACACACACACACACACACACACACACACACACACACACACGCAGACGTATTTATTCAACTCCTTCGCCACAAGTAGGGTATGAAACAAAGTCAATTTTAAGCGAAGACTACTGGTTTGAATATAAAGTTTTCTTTCTCCTAGATTGGTTCCCAAGCCAAGGCTAAAGATCCCTATCTACCAAAGTATTTACCAATAGATGGTAGGGAGAATGCATTTCCGATGGGTATTAGCATGTAATGAACCATAAAAAATTTCGTCCTGGATTTAAATTCGAGTCGTCAGTCCTATTTCCTATAACAATAACCGTTACAGTAAAAGCGCCTCCTTTAATTTTCATTAAGATTTAATGAAAGGTTGTATTGTGCTTATGAGAGTATGTTTTTTATTTTCTATTTCTTTGGAAAAAAAGCTTACTGACACATTTCTCTGTCTCTCTGTCTCTCTCTCTCTATCACTCACTCAAGATAGATACACCCTCCCTGTGGCGTAAGAGCTAAGAACTGATATGCGGCTTCGCGGAAAGCGAGTTCGAATTCAAATCGAGTAAATACGTTTACTTTGGAAAGGCATGAGCCTCCTTATCCCCACGTCAGCTATGGGTTAAACAGGTCACTGCTGTTCTTCTACAAGGATAGCTTTACCCTTAGATAACCCACGACGGTAGATGTTACCATTAAACAAGCAAATAATCTCTCTCTCGATGCCAGTGTCCGTTGTTTGTTTTTTTAATGCACAAAACATATCACGCTACATTTTTGATTATGTAGACCAGATACATCATTCATATTTTACGTATATAACGCCAAAATATGATTAAATAAAATTCTATGAAAACGGAAAAACATTTTTGCGTATTTTTTGCCGGTTTTAGAATTTCTGAATATGAAGTAAGAGAATGGTTTTCTATTGTTACTAAGCGAAAAATTGACCTCGGTTTCTTCTAATAAATGTCATATTGTGATAATTTACATAAATTAGATCTCTTACTTGAAGTTTTAATCTTAGTTTTCAGTGCAAGAAATGACATAAAGCTAGTCATAAAAAATATTTTTATGAATTTAAAGCAGCTTTTAGAATTTTTAATGATATTTTTGTCTCATAAAATAACTTTGATTACATCATGCTTGATGTCTGAAAAGTTGAACGTCTGCTATAAAAAATCTTCGAAAAAGAAAAGAGCTGTTATAGAAATATAGGTTTTGATAAAGACTCGTTAATTTAGGAATTATTTAACTGGAATTTGAAGAAATATTAATTAGTTTTTACTTAAAATGTCATGGAAATACATTTGTTTACAGCTGATGTTTATTACCTATTTACACCGTTTAATTTTGGTGTTTTTTTAAAATACCGAAATCATTATTTGTAAGCAATAATATAGTTTAAAGTAACTATTTCCACTCAATAATAATAATAATAATAATAATAATAATAATAATAATAATAATAATAATAACAATTTCAAGTATTTCTATCGAATACAAACAATTTGCAAGCAATTATATGGTTCCACTACATACTTTTAAGAGCCAATGTATTAATAAAGTTCACAATTATTAAAAGAAATAATCGTAAACACATCTGTTTGATGGGAACCTAACAGGTACTACCATTCCAGGTCAGAATGGATCTGGGAGTAATGGCAATAATTGAGAACTCCTCACTCCCCAGAGCTTCAGTCTCATTAACAGTTGAAATTTGGGGAGATACCAAGTTTGGTTATCTGTCACCTTTCTAATATCAATGGCAGTGAAAATCTGCTTAATTTAACAAGAACATTGAAGTATGGCTGATTAAAACTATAACTTAATTTTATCAACAATAGCACAAGTATATTCCTCATTGTTTGTGGTTAGCGTGTCCATCGCATTCATAATAACCAAGTGAATAGATCAACGAATGTGTCCAATTTCTCTTGAAACTTGTTTATTCGTTTTCGGAAATTACATTGGAATGATTAAGAAAGCTTTCGATCATGATTTACTGAGTGAAACTCACATAAAAGTTTATTACGAGGATTTCAAACATGACCGAGAATCCGTTGAAAGCTAGCCTCGTTCAGGATGAAAGGAGTTCAACAAGCAGAATGACCGAAAATGTTGAACGCAGGCGAATTGCAATTGAAGGACGTTAGCGACTGATCATGTGAGAATTTAAAAGATTCTGGTTATTGTTTTAGAGGTTTTGACTGAAGATCTTGGCATGAAGTGTGTATTGGCAAAACTTGTTCGGCGGCACCTGTCTCAGAAGAAGAAGTTTTTTTTGCTAAGGTTGCATCGGATTTATTAAACCGATATCAATGAACCAGATTCCCTGAAAAGATGATCTTTGAAGATGAGTCACTGATTTACAGTTATAACCCAGCAACAAAAACCTTGTTTTCCAAGTAAAAGTCGATTTAGCCTCTAAGGAGCATGAAGCCACAAATATGGGTCACTTGGTGATGATTAAAATCATTACTTAGCGGTTAATAGTTCTTTAAACTTGCTCGTTAACCATTTCACCATAATGAGTTGTTAGAAAAAAACAACAAAAAAAACCCCAACAAAACAAAACGAAAAAAACAAACAAACAAAAAAACAAAAAAGCAAACAAAAAAAAAACAAAAACAAAACGCGGAAGCTCTATTTTAAATATCAAGGTCATATTAATGGCTTGCTTTCCCCTATCATACAGGTATTGGGCACGTCTCTGAGCCAGGCAATAAATCACAAGTATTAAATCGAACTTTTACACAGCTCTGCAGTAGATATTTACTCAATCGGTCCACAAAGGAGCAGGATGCAACATAGGAAGCACCTCATAATAGTAAGCACACTACTCTTAGAAATTCATGAATATTGAGTTTGATCCTCACTGAGTGCCTCATACATGTGCTTTTTTGTTAAATCTAAGCTAAACTTGTTTTTTAAAACTTCTTTGTGGTTAAATGGTTAACAAGTTCATGTGATAGACCGCTCATCACTAAGTTGTGATTTCGATTCTTAGCGGGTAAACCATACTTGTGGCTTTGTTTCTAATTTTTCAGTCCAGTTTTCGCAGTATTCGCGTGGCTTAGAATACGCTGACTCTTTTTCCTGATGAGGTGTATGATCTCCCCAACAATGGATGTTCTGATATGTCGCTAAATGGTCATTGATGGCGATGTTTCAGTTCTGAAGACCTGGGGAGTGTGGTGTACCCCTTCATTACTATTACTCCCAGGTCCACTCTGACGCGGAAAAGCAGTACCTGTTTGGGTCCCATTTATAGGTCTGTTTAAAAAAATTCGTTTTTGATTAAAAAAAAACATTTTAAGAAACAGCTACACAAAAAATGTAAATTTGAGTGTATAACGAACGCGATTCCCAAACCTCTGGGCATAAAATAATCCTAGATAGTTTGATATGCCGCTAACACATATAAATGAATAAATAGAAAAATAATTAATTTGATTGAACAGGCTCATGGCTACTTAATTTAAATTCCACCGCGATAAGGTGCCAAATTAAGCTTAGCTAAATAAGTGGCATCTTGTGAGAATCGAAGGAAGCCGCGTTGAAAGCATCGTTCCCTGTTAAGTTAAGCAGTGGTGAGATGGGGGACCAGTTAGTAACAGATGGTACGGTAAGGCCTGTGTGTGCCAAACTAAGCAAAACTTAGTAAATAACAACAAAATAATGTATGAAAGGGTGAAAAACAAATAAATCAAAGTACATTCTCCTTTCTTTTAAAATTTTTTTTGATCGATATCAGATAGTCCTCAATGTGAATATTTCAAAGTTTTGAAGTCTTTTCGATTTTATCATTTGATCTTTGTGATTTTCTCTACTGTTACTTTATGGTCTCTTTCCTATGTTTTGGCTCCAATGTCGGCCATTTTCATTTTGCTTCACGTCTAAACTACCTTGGCTCGATTCATGGAATAAAAAAAAAGACCAAACATTAAACAACCTTGCGCGTTAGTTGTTTTGATGGATCAAGCGTTGATAAATTTACTTACTTTGTAAAAAAATAAAATAAAATAAAGAAATTTTCTATTTCATTAATCAAATTTAATTTACTTTTTTAAGATGAATTGTTTGATAATCCTGAAGGGATCTAAGGGAAAACGCAGTTCGAGCTTGAAATTGAAATAGTTTCACTTTGTGCGTTTTCAAGAAAAATTATGTAAATTGCTGTTGATGTTGAAACGGAAAATTAAATTCTCAGCTATCATCTAACATTTGTTATTTGAATTTCTTCTTAAACGCAGAAGAAGCAAGTTGTCGCTTACATAAATAACACTGCCACATTATAACGCATATATTCTGAATTTTCAAATAAGTGAAATTTTTATGTTATTCAAAGCCAGCTTAGTACAAGTTGTGTTCAAAAAAAGGATCGAGAGTAGAAGTGTATTTAGCTCGAGAGAAATGAGCCATGAATATATATATATATATATATATATATATATATATATATATTCACAGCTAAAATGGTCTAAATCAGTAAAACATAGTGCTTTATCCACAAGAATACAGACCAATATCACTCACAACTTTGAATTTCACGTATTAGATTTAGACATGTGAATACAAACTCGGCAGTTGATCGGGTATGTAAAATTTAGAGTCATGAATGATTTGACTATTTTATTCCATATTTAAAATACCGTATATATATATATATATATACACACACACACACACACACACATATATATATATATATATATATATATCTATATGAATGGAAGGAAAATAAGAAATTAAGACAAATCAATTTGGTGGAGTATTTAAATATTCCCTTTGTCGTTTCGTCATGTATGTGCTTCATCAGTTAATGATTTAGGTTTGGTTTGTTGGGTTTTATGGCATATCAACCTTTGTAGGTTATTTAACGCCAAATCCATTTTTATGTAAATAATCTGTTCTATTTGAAACAATTCAGTTTAGCATAAGTACACAGTTTAATTGTCAAAAACATTTCCATTTCAAACTATTCAAGCTGTTATATGTAACAATTCAGTTAAGTGTAAATATAGTTTTAATGTCGAAAAACAGTTAAATTTTAAGTAATTCAGTTAAGCATAAGCACGCAGTTTAAATGTAAGTACGGTTTAATTGTCAAAAACATTTCTATTTAAAGCTATTCAGTTTAATCAAACAATTCAGTTTAGCATCAGTATGCCGTTAGTTATATTTAACCCATTGATAGGGCCCTATCAGGTGCTACCACACCGGGCCAGAGTGGACCTGGGAGCGATGGCAATGAAGGGGTACTCCGCGTTCCCCAAAGCTCCATCACTGCTGGAACCTCACCATCAGATTGCTTAGTGTCATATCCAGGACACTCGTTAGGGGAGGTCTTACCCCTCTGCAGAGGTGCAGTCAGTGTATTGTACAACCCCAGCTGACTGGGCAAGTTAATGATTTAGAAGCATTTTTAAATTAAAAAAAAGTCATTTCAACAGTCTATGAGGTTGTTATTCCAATGTAATTAAGAACACCGTCTGTTTTTAGACTAAAAAAAAAACGGAAAACCGAAAACGATAAACATTAGATGGCCTTTATTTAAGCCATGAACTAAAGGATTTGAAGTGAAATATAATAATAATAATAATAACAATAATAGTAAGAAATCATAATTAAATAATACATTAAAATGAGTCAATGTTGGGGATATTTTTTTCGATTCTGACGGCTTAAACTTTTATCTGGCAAGGTGTAATATTGCTTTGTTTTACTTTTAATCATACCAGAAAATATGATAAATCCGTGTTGCTGTTTGATTGTTTACAGCTGATTCTCTAAGTTTTGGGTATTTTTTATTGTGCTCATAAAGTAACATGTGGGCCTCTTTCTTTCAGATTAGAATTGTCGTCCGTTTCAAATCGATATATTACAAGTAAGTAAAGTAAAGTAGGCGACCATAGTCGAGGATGACCCGAAGGCTCCCTTTTCGATAGCTTACTACACCAAGGTGTAGGGGAGGGCGCTACTCCTTTCCCTGGATTGCTCCACTTTACCCTTGATCCGTACCTTATAATGCTGAGTGTTAAGCAAGGAGGCATCAAGTACCATTTTTTGAGTCTTTGGTATGACTCGACCTGGGATTGAACCCAGGTCTCCCGGGCGATTGGCGAACACTCTAACCGCTAGGCCAATGTCCGGTATAATACCGGACATTGGCCTATATTACAAGTAAATCTGAATAATTCCTCTTTTTTCTAAAAGTGTAACTATATTCACATAATGTTTTTTTAAAAGAAATCTTCCAGTTTTGCCTATATAAACTTCATGCATCAATTTGAAACGGATTCTCACTAGGCGACTCTGTACCTAATCCCATGCGCATTTAAGAAAAGCATTCCTGCTGAACAAATGATTACAGTGTAATTAGATGTTTGACAGGAAGAGCATTTCATTTTATGCCGAAAGAAAAATATTTTCCTACTCATTGTCAGTATTATTATCACTAGAGCCGTGT